>JANHGB010037740.1:10000-65000 GCA_026283785.1 Coracopsis vasa
AGCCTGTTTTCACAAACAGGAGTCTCTGCTGAGTTTTGATGGCTTTTGATCAGGCACTAGCCCTTCAGCACTGCCGGCCACTATGGCAAAATTGACCACAGCAGCATTAAATTATTCTGACTCATATTGCTGTCTGTGCAACTCAGATCCATAATATCTGAAGACATTTCTAAGATGATTTCATGGCATGGCAAAGAAGGACACCTGAGCCCAACTTCTTTATATCTATTCATAAGATATGGAAATCCATTGAAATCTGACCCACATGCTCATTTTGTATTTGCATAACTGATTAGAAGGCTGTGCTACAGAATCATCATTTTAATTGTTAACGTCACATGTCCTGGCTTAATAGCTGAACTACTACAGAGGATGTTGTAACTTTGAGTTCTTCTTCAATGGCTGTTAATAGCACTCATCAGGTATGAAAGACTAAAATAAAACTGTTTGTTGACAGGAAGAGTAAATCTCATAAGACCTTTAATCTATTCTATGTATATTATGTTGAGTCAGAAATGATTCAAGAGACAAAAAGTAGCTATTGATCTTAGCAAATTAAGAAAATCATAATATGTATTGGAACTAATTTAAATATTCCAAATTCCTGTTAATAACATGAGCTGCTGGCTCTGCAAAATTCTGGAAATGCACCCTGCTGTTTGTACTAATTGGTGGGAAATGCAGGCCTATGTCAAAGACAACTAATTGTCTGATGAAAACAGCTTGTTTCTGACATCAGTACATACCACACCCCTGTATCACATGAGGAGGGTTTCAAAAAGGTGTTATATATTGTCATGGTAATTATAATTGAGTTATATGTATCTAAGGTACAGAACCCATACTAGATGACGGCATGAAAGAGGGCCTTATAAATGAGACTGTAGGGCATTTAACTAAACAATTGCCTGCAGAATAAAGAGCTTACATAAAAGTGTATATTATGCAGATGTTAGAAACCTGTGTCTCTGAGAAGACACTATTTTGACCATAATGCATTCTGTCATGTGAGATAAAATGCAGAGAACATTTACATTTCTCCCACTCACTGAGCTTCTACCACACGGCTTGCATTTTTCTCACATCAATAGACATCTTTTTAAACATTATATTCATGTCTCTCTCTCTTGATGGCAAATAAAATTCAATAAATAAAATACTTTATGATAAATATGTTAGATTTAAGAAGCAGTTGTGATAAAATGCTCAGCTTTTCAAAATGATTTTCTAAAAACAAATAAATTTAGCAAGACGTGTACACAAGCTCAAAATATATTAATATATAGTACATGATGCACAATAACATAATGACCCAAAAGAGCATTTGCACAGTTTTTCACACTGCTTAACTTACTGCTAAGTAAGACAAATAAGCAATAGAACTTGGACCCAGTGCCTCTGTAGATCAGATCAACATATGACTGCTGCAACAGTGTGACTTGCCAAGGCATTTCAAACCAGCCACATTGCAGATAGCTACTGTATAGCAGGGGACATGTTCACCACAAAACCATCAACAAGTCCACTGTCACTTAGAATACAGCTATATATCACTAAATATTTCTATCAATAACAAAATGCACAGCATACTGTTCTGCATTCACCCAACCAGATTGGTGTACTTGGAAAACCAATAATTTGTAATAAAATATAATTAGTACATACAATTTAAATGTCCTGCTGTGCTCCTGGTAATCATCTTCTTTTAGATGATTTGAAATTGCACTGCTAATGTGTATCTTCTTAGAATTAAACAAATAGAAGGCTTACAGCAAACCACCACTTCCTCAGTTTCTTTTTAAATTTTTGCTTCTACCTTTTTGCAAGATGTCTGTTTCTCAAATATTATTCTAGCTTTAACTTATTTTTGCTTTTAAAACTGTAAAGCATATAAAAGGTAAAGAATTACTTTGACATTTAATTGTTTTTATTTTATTTTCTGCTTATTAGTTTCCTGCTTTTTCCTTAGTAACTACTTTTAAAGAGGGTTTTTAGTGTTTTATTATTATTTCTCTTATGGAACTGCCAAGAAAGTCAAACAGATAATGTGTCTTTTGGCACTTTTAGAAATCTAAAATAAGAAACAACCCATAACTGATGCAAAGAGCTTATAATACAGATACAACAAGAGAGTGTTATTATTGTTTACTTTCTAATTATGAAAACTAAAACACAGAAATGAGTAAGCTTTTTACATAATGTCAAATAGAAGAATACAGTGAACCCAGACCTCTCAATTCTCAGTCTAATGGCTAAACCTCATATCAGCCTTCCTGAAATGCTGAGGATATGGATCCTAGTCCCCAAAACTTGAGACTCAAATATACACTTTCATCTCTACATGTTTTAATCAGGAGGAATAAGCTACATACCAAAACAATTGATGGAAGGTAGCTACATCAGGTTTACATTTAAGTTTTTAATTAAAAGGAAAAAAAATCCTGAAAGCTAAAACAAAAACAAAACCATTTGATCGTATAAATATGCAACTCCACTAAAATGGTAGGGTTTCATAAGCACTCATCAATCCAGCTCTTCACTTCCTTTCAGCCACGCAAGGCAATTCTCTTAAACCACTGAAATGATCACATCTCATTTCAGATCAGACCAAATTTGCATGGTAAATTGCACAGTGAGATGGAGGAGCAGGCTGAGGACAGACCATAATTGAAGGAAACTCTCAGGAGCTAATACCACTTCCTTACTCTCCTTTTAATATACTGTCAGGCTGTATCTGTAGGTATGTTCACACCTGTGACCTGGGGAAAAGTTACAATGGCAAGACCCATTGCTATAATAACCCATTTGCTTCTATTCATTCTATCTGCTAGAGAGTGACAGAGGCTTTCCAAAGCTTCAGAGCTTCAGATCCCCTGTTCTAAATGGAGCTGTGCTACCACATCTCTCAACTTCGTCACAAAATGCAGGGCAGAGTTCTTACCAGCAAGAGGAGACAATCACACCCAAGCTGCTTCACGCTCATCACAATGTTTGATCTATGTGCATCTGAATTCTATATCACTCAAGAGCCAGTCATCCATGGTAGGCTCCAGCATTACACAAGAGTTAGTTCTATCTATTCCAGATGTACTGCTTGATCTATTGCCAGTCACAGGCTTACCATTGCTCACTCAAGGACCAAATAGCACCAGTAATCTTATCACTTGACAAATTTGTGTCTGGAAAATGTTCACAATAGCCCTAATTCCATGTTTCCTGCTATGATTGAGTTAAAATGCTTCTAAAACAGAAAAAACATCATAGGCACAAAGGACAAAGCATATTTGACATCATAGCATTACTATACTGAATCTGGTGGCAAATAAAACTCAATAATTAGACTTCTTGCAGAATAGTTTAGGTTTATCTGGCTATGACTTGGGTCTGGGAGCTACTTTAAATGACTGCTTCAAATTCCCTTCAGTTCAATTTTGTTCCTGCAGCAAAGTTAAGACTTTAACACAATATATTAAATAAGTGTCAAGCCCTTCCAATCACAAAATTGACTTTAGAACAAGAAATATTCAGCAAGAAATTAGCCTGTTGGAAGCTTTTATATTTGTCTTCTGGAATCTAAGCCTTTGATTCTAACTTTCACACTTCATAGGCAGATGAGATGGATGTTCTACACTTTAAAAATACAAAATCCCCAAATTTCAGACACTTGTTATTACATGTCATTTGGTTTTATTACTTCATACAAAGCATATCAAATATCATTAGATACATTGTGAAACAAGAGTTTGAGAGCAGTGGTCTTGCAGAAATTGTGTCTAACATGATATTCTGAAACTAAGAGATAACTGCCTGACATTTTAAAAACATGAAAAAAAATCTAAAATTTATATTGAAACTCTTTATATGGGCTCAGCATCTATAGTACTGAAGTGATGTAACTTCTGGGTAGAATGGGAAGGAATATCAAGTAATCACCAGGACTGGGAGACGGAAGAGACATTTTGATCCTTGCAGGAGATGAAATTGAAAACAACACCACCGCTGTCAGCAATCGTTACACTTTAAATTTTGATCAGCTATTTTAGAATATTTCTTCTGAAAAAACCCAAAACTAGTGTTCCTATTAATATCACACTGAGAAACAATATTTTATCTTTTAATTAAGCTATTATATTCCTGTGCTTGGAAGAGAAAGGTTAAACTGGTTTTGAAATGTATTTCTCCCCAGTGAAAAATGGCTTAATAATTATAATCCTGTATTTGGTGGTGAAGCTTAAATACAGTTGCCCAAACTTATAAATTATAAATTAAGTTTCAGTTCAATATATTTCTACATTTTTTTAATGCTATAAAAAGTTCATATGCTTCAAACCTGAAAATAGATATTGCTTTAACATTTAGAAAAAGCTCTGCATATAGCTAGCAATCATTTCTTAATCTTGGAGGCAAACCTGCCATAATGTTAACACTCATGAAACTCTAATCATTACAAGTTATCTGATTAGGCTGAATCTTTGTGACTCTGGTCTCACTTTTTATGAGACAGGTTTTGCTGACGCCTTAGTTGCTCCCTTTTGAAGCTCCATATGCTTCTTTGTACCATCACATGCATGCAATGGAACTAGTCTCTTCTACAAAAAGATTCCTGTTTAGCAACCTGTTTCCTTGCTCTTGCTTTTTCAGAATCCTGCCACAGAGAGGCAGAGGAAGTAGAGTGGAGTGAGAAGATTATTGGAATGGCAAGGGAGATGTCTACATAGTCCACAGCTCTCTTTCTTATGGGATTGCCACCCATTCTGGCCTGCCAAATACCCACTTTCAGACAAATTCTCAACAAGTTATAGCAGAAGTCATTCCCAAAAAATGTGGGGTTTAGCTCATATCTGATGAGCTTAGGAAGTAGGACAGTAACAAAGTCACCTAACAAATATCTTGTGTACAGGAATACACAGGCTGGACAAGCTTTAAAAAAGCACCAATAGTATTTGCCCCCATTGAATCAGTCCAAATTCCCAGTTTTCCAATGAGACTATATATAGAGCCATGTCTTGTTCTACTACTCGTTTTAACATTGTTTAAGGATAACTATCACTCCTTTCATTATTACTGTCATTTTGATTACTTCAGTGTCTAGGAAAACTAGTTGCCTATCATGACTCCACTCTGCTATGTCAGGTCTCAAAACAGAGACTTTTTTTCTATTTTAAGTTCATAAACAAACTAGAACACCTATATTTAGCTATTAGACATATAATTTTGTTTTGTTTACATGGCACAGAATTGTACTTTTCAACATTTTATGTTCCTCATGGCAAAACATGAAAAATTGTCTGCATTTAAATGTCTAGTCTAGGATTTGGATGACCCCAGCTTCAATTCCCTACAGTACCAAGGACACTTCAGATCAGATCTACAAATGGATCCCCGCATAGGATAACGTATAAAATTATGGTCTTTGTAGCAGGATTTAAGCCAATCCTGCAGTAAATCTCCATGAGAATGTCATCAGGACTTCTGTGAACACGTGGCCTCTGTTGTTCCCTTCCCCTGGCTCTATGAATCCTCTATTTCTTAAAAATGGCTCTATTTCACCAGAAAAGGCTACAGAATATTCCGGAGCCTTATTTCTAGGCCTAATAATAGTATTATCCTAAATGCTAAACTGGATTTGAGAGGTCTACTGCCTCAAAAGAGGTCTACTACCTCTTGGCCAAGTACTGTCCTCTGAGCTACTGTATAAGCAGAAGGTTTGCAACATCTGATTGTTAGTGTAAAGAGGGAGCATACCTTATACCATAAATAATATATCTAATTTGTTAATCTTGCATAAATTTTTACAACAAAATTCAAGAGGCAAATCCCATAACACTCTGGCAGGTTCTAACAAGCAAGAGCTTTAGCTTCTCCGCTTTTCTCCACCTGGCACCCATTTTGTGTCGTTGTTAAATTCCTCTTAAAAGGCATCCTGAGGCAGCAAAAGGACACCTGTTCCTGCTGGAAACAGCTATGGTACTGAGGGCACTCCAAGCCCTGATTGCCCTTGCCCAGCCTTCTCTGGAGCTCCCCCACCCTTCCCTCTATCCAGGACCCCATGTCAGCCCATGGAGCAGAAGGGAGGAAGTGAGAGCATGTCACTCAGGGAACCCCAGACTGAAAGAAAGTCTTTCCTTAAAGAGGCAGAAAGACCGAAAAGCAGACACTGCACCAGGAGTCATAGAGAAAAGACAATAAAATCCCTGCTGGGGGACAAGATTTCTTTAAAGGTCTGTTTCCTTTTGAATTTCCTTTAAGTTTATTCTTTAGGTTTATGGTTAAATAGAATCTGGCTTTAAAGGTTGGGGTGTGTTGCTTTGTTGTTGCTATTGTGTTTTAAAACAATCTTTTTTTGGCACTCTGCAATGTTCACTTAAAGGAAAAGGTTCTAGTAGAAATCTCTGATGGAGCCAGAGTCCCGTTACACCTGTCAGACCAAGAGCTATGCTATGGAGCAAAGTTGTGCTGAGTCATTTTTCATCATCCCACTCCATTCCCAGCACAAAAAAGTTTCACTTTGTATCTCCATCGACATGCTTCTGCTGAACTCCCTTTTAGATCCTATGCTGTGCTGCGCAAGAAATCCTTACAAGTGGCCCAGTGCTGTTGTTCGCATTTCACATTCTAAATGCAGAAAACTTACATTTATGATGAAATAACACTGTGAACCAATTAATACATTTTAAGAACCACTTGAAAAGGTGTTTTAATCTGGAAATCTATCAGTTTTAACTCTAGCAAGACCCTCCACTTATGTCAATGAAAAGTTTAGCGTGATTAGGATATGCATCTTTATACAGACTTAATAACCCATGATTTGTGAGAACATTTTCAAATTAAAAAAAAAAAAGGTCACAATGCTGGCATAAACATGTTCATGTTCATATTCTTAAGGTCATAATAAAATATGTTGCACTTTCCTCCAAACACAGTTACCAACATTAGAAGTCTCTGACAATTTCTTTGAGACAAAGAGGTTGCCAGGGAAGCTTTCTACCCCTCTGGATTGTTATGCAAATAGTTAAAATGTTGAAATGAATTTAAGGAGTTATACTCTAACACGTCAGTCCTGTTATAATTTGGAGACAATGAATAATATATTCCAGACAAAGTGAAGGCAGATATAGAAGTAAACTAAAATAGGAAAATTACGCCCACCAGGCATTTAAATTTAGGAGCTGAATAAATTATCCATACATTAAAAGGTTCATATATTTCAAAGAAATCATAAAAAAGTTTAAAAAAATAACTGAGAAAATGTAACAAAAAAACGCAGAATAATTCCAAATGTGATCAAAGCTAGTGTGGAAACCTATTAAATGGATATCCTTGTTGCACAAAAATTATACAATACTACTTTCACAGATCTAGTCTTTTAGCAGATATTCCCTTAGAGCCTCTGCTGTTTTATGAAATGAGTTTAATCTGGTAAACTGGAAAAAAAATCATGAAAACTAAGATTTTTATCCATTCAAACTTCTATTGCTTTTTTTTATCTTTTGGCACTATGGATATTTATTGTTTTTAATCAAGTGTACTCTTTTATCTGGTATTTTTCCAAAAAAGACTTCTTGTATGATTCAGTTCACTGCATATGCTGTTCTTACAAATCTATTAATTAAAAAACCCACTCAGAATATCTGATGAAAACCAAAAATACTTCAATGGTTTTCTCAGGTTCTCCCATCATGCTGAAAAGCTGACTCTCGCAATATTCATCCAGGCCTTAGATATAACTTTGTACACATAACACTTTCAAACATGTGTCAATGCCATAGAGTATCTGAACTGCTACTGTCTTGATTTTATAACAGACTTTGTTTAAAAAAATCTGAACAAAGTTTCATGGGTTTTCATTAAGACGGTTTCAGGATTAGGAATACAGGCGATGCTTTTATTCATGCCAAGACTTAAGAGGAACTTTGCAACCAATTTTTTGCAGACTTACAGTGAACTGCAATAGTGATACATGCTTTCCAGTGAGGAACAGACTCATCACTAATTAATATTACTGGTTAACAAAGGTTGCATTACACTTCCCAGCTTCAAACAGGATATGTTTCTTTGTAGCTCATTCTGAGAGAAAGGGCACCTTCAAGTGAATCCAGCCAAGAAAATCAACACTGGTACAACAGGAACAGTAATATACTTGGGTAATTTTCTTCTGTGGCCAGTAGTCATTGCAGAGTAATGCCCAAAGTACTGGAAGCCTAGCTGGTCACATAAAGGTGGATTTCTGAGACAAGCATGAAAACATTTTAACATCTTACAGAGCACTGACAAGATGTGACTTTGTTATCCAACTTCTGAGAACCTCTTGTGTTGAAGTACCATATCAGAGAAATAACAGAGAATTTGTTTGCTTCTTGCAAATTACTTGTAGTCATGATATTTAACTATGTGCTCACAGATAAATGAAGGCTAGGTCCATACAATTGTGTATATTAGAATGTATTTTATACTAAGAAAATTTCAGATAGCAGATACATGAGTATTATTCTTGAAACAACTGATTTCACAACACCAGGAAGATTTTTTCATATTTATTTGCCATACCATATAGATTTATGGCTCTAAATTTAAGCAGCTTACATCCTGGGCACTTCCTGGGAACCTGCTTATGAAGAAAAAATATGCCACCAAACAATAGTTACTCTGCAACTATTGTTCTGTGCATTCCTCTGTGTGTGCAAAAAGTGTGTTTCTATGTGAGGTAGCTTATTCCATTTGGAAAGCTGGTTGCATTGTATCCAGTGTGTTTTAAGGACATCTCCAAAGAGACTTAATGCATAGCAGTTTGCATGCTGTAAATCTAAATCTCACTTACTGTATACTTACTCCACGTATAAAGGCCACAGTAGAGTCACAACTGATGTAAGAAGGTCAAATCTCTGTTGAAAATCATTAGACATTCATCAGTATGATGTGAGCCATTATTTATAACATAATGAATATTAGCTAAAAATCATTTGAATAGCACTTTACGTATTAACATATTTAAAGCTGTCTGCTCAGTGCTACCATAATCTTGGGGGTATAGCTCTGATATATATGTCTTGCTTGCATATGAGGAATTATGGGTAGAATAAGAATGTTCCAAATGGCTGTGTTCTTTATGAATAAGAATAAACACAAGATTCACTATCAAGGAAATTTTATAGTATGGAATCCAGACAAGACTGATATATAATGCATCACTTTATGCTCCTTAATTTAGCTGGTCAAGTTGCATGGAAATTTGTAGGTTTGCTATAAAATGATATAGCTAAGGAGTTACAAAGTAGTAGGTCACCAAAGGAACCATCCTTTGTGCATTTGAATGTGTCCTGAATGTGAATCTTTTGAGATATGTAGTTCAGTTACCAATTTGACATTTGTAACATGTGTTGTTGTGACTAATAAAATTAGTGTATTTCATTTTCTGAGAGCCAGTTCATTACCTGCAAGCTGCAGCAGTCAATTACACTAGCTCTGGGCGTATGGATTTTTGCTTGATGATTCATTCTTATCAGTAAAAGTTCTAATGCAGACATAATTATATCAGTTTGCCAATTCCTACAACTCTAAAGCTTTTCCACTCCTCAAAGAAGAATATTTTTCAGAAATGGTTGTGGCCCTAGAAGTGTCCTTTCTTTGCTGATTTGCAGAAGTAGGAATGCATTGCCTGAGAGCAAGTTAACAGGGATAAAATTATCATTTTTTGCCTCTGGGAAAGACGTATATAAACTTTAGGCCTCCAAACTTAAGCTCTTACTGTAAAACTAAGCTTCGCAAATGCAAAGAGCAAAAGGGGTTATAGCCTCTGGCTGCACATGGTTACTGCCTTTGTCCATATACTGACCACCTCAAGTTCAAAGGACCATGGATTTTTAGCTAGGTTAGGAGACATTTGGGACAGATCTGTCTGTTTGGGACAGAGTGCCTTTCTGAACTATGACAAGTAAGACAACGTACATTAACAGCTAGCAGGAACTGTCTAGATATTTGCTGGAGGATTAATGAAATATGCAAAACAAGGATGCTCTGTAATTTCCTATTTGAAGTGTCAGGCTGGATATTTTAATTTCTCAGAGACAAGGATTCTGTAGTCTCCGGAAGAGAAATTTTATGTTTTGGCTAATATGTAAGGTCCTTTCAAAGATATGATCAGTCCTAGGAGGAACCTATAGGTCACTTAGATATGGGGAATCATCTTTGCACTTTAGAAATCCAGACAATTTCAGACTTCTGAGTTGTACTGAAGAAATTCTTTATGGATAATTCAGAGAAGTTAATGAAATTGTAACACAATCAAACCATAACCCTTTGCATCTAGTGCTTTTCTGCATATTCAGCATACCTTATTCTCCACTTCCTGATGTATGTGAGCAGCTAAATAGTATAAATCATAATTTTACTGATCTTAATGAATCCCCACCATATAGCTTCCACTGTTTTAACTATACCAGTATAGCACAACTCCAACTTAATCCCAGTGGATAACTGAACTGAAGACAGTTTTTAAAAAGATAAAGGGTGGTGGATTTTAATTTTTACTGATGAAGGATGATAGGAGAATTCTGCAAATCATGGAGCTTAGCACTCAGGATGCAAAAGTTTGCTTTGTATCTTATTTTCCACTGAGGAATATAGTAATAAAAATAATGCTTTTTTTCTTTCCTCCAGCACCCATTTTCCTCCAAAGTTATGTCATTTATTTCATGTGTCTTTTCTTTGTTCAGAAAAAAGGCTTTTGCTTTTTGCCTACATGCCTGATTTTCAGTGCCATATGTCAAAATTTTAGTCAACTTCTGATTTTGCTGCCTATTCAGTACACATAAGAAATAAAGCAATTATTTCAAATACAGGGTTTGTGGATTTATTTTTTTTTTAATTTCCATTTTAAAACCTTTTACTCCAAGCCCAAGCCTTTGAAATTTGGCAACACATCTTATTTTTTGATGTCTTGCAATTAAATCATTCTGATTTCATATTGTTGCGAAGTCAGTCAGTTGGAGAAAATATATAAGAGCCCTGATTTGCCTTTCTGAACCTATTTTTCACAGTTGCAAAGTCCTGGTCAAATAAATTAAATTACTGCAACAGTATGTAACTAGTTTTATGTAAATTAAGGTGTTAATGCTCTGAATCACATTCCTGAAAGTGGTCTGTTTTCTATTGCAGCTTTTCTTCATTAATGCCAAAATGAAAATCTAAAAATTAATTTCTACAAGACTAAATGTTGCTCTCTGACCTCTAAAAGAATGAAATTTCTAGATAGACTTAATGGTCGGCTGACACTTTTCAGTAACCCACCTAAATAAATCAACACCCCTGCCTGCATGCCAACAGAATGGGCTAACATGAATTCAGGGGTTTTTAAACATCAAATGATCTATGTGAGTTTTAGTCATGTTGCTGGGTACATAATTATTGTAATGTTTTAACCTCTGTTTGTGGCAGTCCCCTAATATAAGCAAAACTGCTGCTTTAGGTTATCAAGAAATACAAGATTAACAGAATGAAAATAAGCATAATTGGAAGCCTTAGGAATACAAAGTCAGAAACAGCCTTATTATTTGACTAGGAAAGTTCAAGTGACAAATATATTCAAATAGACATAAGAGAAGAAAATCTGAAAAAAGGTAGCTAAGACCTCAATTTCTAGCCATTAGTTTCCTTACTTTATCATCACATCAGATTAGACTAGGAGAAACCATGATTATTATTTTTTCTAATTGTTCTTGCAGGCAGGTCCAGATTGGTTCTATGTTAATTTCTTTGAGACATAAATCATCATCTGCAGTGTTAAAATAAACTGGGTCATGTTCTTCAAACATTGGACAAAAAATTATATTGGCTTAAAGAAACACAACCTTTACTGCCACAACTTTTCTGCATATACCTATGTTTTACACAAGCAGAATATTGTATAGAAGGCAATTTTTCCAGTGTAGTCCATCAGTTTAATGCACACCCTTTCATCATCACTGCAAAGGACGACAAGATAAGAATCACTTGTTTTGTGTTTCTAAAAATCCATTTTCCAATGAATTTTTTGTACCCCAGTTATTTCACCTACACAAGACTTGTTCCTCCACTTGCTAAAATCCGTGAAAGTTTAGTCACTGGCCTCAGTGAAAAAGCTGATGGTTTTGCATAGCCACATGCCTCTGAGAATCTCACAGTATTGTACAGTAAACCTTACCAATTCCAGTAATAATTCTGAGACTAATTTATGAAAATCTTACCTTTTTTTTTTAAGTAAACAATGCAAATATTAAAAACTTCATATCCAAATTGTCAATACAAACAATCTTGGAAGATTAAACAAAAGTAAACAAATTTTAGCAGGCCAGTTTATTTTTGGATATGTGTGATTAATAATATTACTTGTATTTAGAGCTTTGTTTAAAAAAAAAAAAAATATATAGTTCACTAATTTTCCACAATGTGCAGATATTTATGATAAATGATTTGGGCTTGCCTGAATTCCTTATTATCAGTAACTCCTTTTTTTCCAGCATGACTTCAAAAAAGAGGTCTTAAATATTCCTAAACCAATCACTTCATGATACTGGCTGAAACTTAAGAGCGACTTAAGTCAACATATTCTAACAGCAACAGTTATGTATCTAAGCCATACGGGTTAATGAGTTACCACTATGCATCAGCTGAGCTGCGGTAGCTGTTCATTCATTCTGTTTGTGTCAAACACAAGGTAATATGCATTAGGTTAAACTTTAATGAAAGAAGGTTATGCTAATGCACTTTAGATTTGCCAATGGCTAAGAGCTCACATACTATCTCTTAAAGCAATAGTAACTTAATCAAATGGCTGAGCCCTAAACAACAGAGATTATAACATAATCCAGGACCTTTGATTTCTGTTTCCCTGTTGTAATTACATAACAAAATTCAGATTCATAAATTTCAAGGCAAAATTTATTTGTGCAAACAAGTGTGTTGTCAGAAAGTTGAGTAGCAGTGAGCTTCATTCAGTCTCTAAATATAGTGAATAACCACCATCTCTGAACCCTGAACTATTTCTTTAGAAATCAAGATCTAGGCTTTCATCCACCTTCACATGTGTCTAGACTTTAAATGATAAAAAACTTCCAAAAGCCAGAGCAACTGAACATTGTGTATACAAGCCACTGAAAGGGAGGCAGTATTAGTTGTAAGGTGATGTGTGAAAAGGAGTGTCTGGAAAGGCAAAAATAAAATAAACTGGAGAGTAGTCATGAATAAAAGTTTCCCTTTGAAAGCTATAAGCAGTCCTCCTGAGAAAGAGAAGACAAACAGACTAAATCTAGCCTAGAACTGGCAAGAATTCTGTGGGAAAATACCCTTCTCACCAGCATGGAAGCTTATACATCCTTCAACAAGGAAGAATGAGAAAAGCTCACAAATTCATATTTTTTTCTGGAAAAGTTAAAGAATTTTCAAAGAAAATTTCTTGATCTGAAAAACTGCAAAAGTTGTTGAGTTTGGCTTTAGCGAGCATATTCTCTACTGCCTGATTTCAATTGAAAAGTCATTATTTCTTTGATTTACTTTTGAGAAAAACTGTTTCTATGTATCAGAAGGTCTGACAAAGTCCATTATTAGATTTCAGGTCCACCCCATTTATGCATACTCTTTAAAAAGTCAAGGATCCAGCATAACCATTACTAAGTTAACATTCCAAACCTTTGATTTAAGCACATTATTATCAAAAGTCACAACCAAATCAACTTTGAAAATAAAGCTTCATCTCCTGGTTTCTGATTCAGTAGATTTCTGGTATAGCTGAAGACATATCGGGCCTTTCATGGAATCACAGAATAGCTAAGGATGGAAGGGACCTCTGGAGGTCATCTGCTCTAACCCTTTCCTGCTCAAGCAAGGCTACCTAGCACCAGTAGCTCCATCTTCTTTGCACTCTTCCTTCAGCTATTGATAGACATTTATAAGATCCCCACTGAACCTTCTCTTCTCCAAGTCATACAATCCCAGCTGTCTCAGCCTTTCCTCAGATGAGAAATGTTCTAGTTCCTTAATTATCTTTGTGGCCCACAGCTGGACTCCATCCAGCAGCTCCATATTTCTCTTATACTCAGGAGCCCAGAACTGGACACAGGCACCCAGGTATGCCCTTGCCAGCGTTGAGTAAAGAGGAAAGATCATCTTCTTCATCCTGCTGGCAATGCCTCTTTTAGTGCAGCCCAGGGCACTGCTGACCTTTTCTGCAAGTGCTTGTTGCTGGCTCATGTTCAACTCACTGTCCACCAGAGACCCGGTGATCCTTTCTTGCAAAGCTGCTTTTAAACTCTTTGGCCCCCCGCATCTACTGGTGCGTGGGCTTATTTGTCTCCAGGTGCAGGACTTTCCATTTCCCTTTGTTGAAACACATGAGGCTGCTGTCAGCCTATTTCTCCAGCCTGTCAAGATCCCTCTGGATACCAGTACAGCCCCACTTCTCTCACTAGCATGGCAAATCTTCCGCCACATCATTTTCCTAACCTGGGATTTCTTACAAGTACTTTTTCCTGCAGCCCACTCTCAGTTTCTGCCTGAAGGGAAGCTCAATGTAGAAAAGGTGTTCTTGAAACCAAGATTCTCCAGGTGCCAATTCATCCTTTGACACCATGTAATATATGTGTAGTCACACAATATGTTAAATGCAGTACAAAGTAATAATGTTGGAAATCAGTTTTGCATCTAGTGTGAACAAGCCAGGCCCTTTTGAACCAGGTATTTAGGAGGAATTCAGTATTAGGTATTCAAAAATACCTTTTGAACCAGGTATTTTTTGAACCAGAATTTAGGAGGACTAGTGCAGCAAACCTTTGGGTTTTTTTAGGTGAAAATGCAGAAGTGCAGTTTATTGTAGAAGGTAAAATCTTGACAGCTGAGGCTCTCAGTAACTATTGGACTTTGCACAGTGAGTTTCAGATGAAAATAGGTATACTTCAGCATTCTTGTTCAGTATGTCCCTTCTCCATAGTGCCTTATTATTATTACAATTTAATGTAGTGGCACCTAACTGGCAGAGTCAGGTTATACTCCAGTGTGCTAAACAAACATAATAAGTGACATGACAGTCCCCGCCAAAGTACATGTACTTCACCCTGGCAGAGCTAGATCCAGTGAAGGAAAAAGCAATGATCAATTCTGACAAGATTCTGAAGACATCTAAAACAGATGGAAAATCCTAAACTCAGGATTGTCCTCCTTAGCCACCTTACATCAACATGAGGCAGCTTATTTCATACAGATGGCTGTACAGAGTCAGACCAACACCACAAATTTCCATACCAAAGTCTCATGGACAAGTTTGTAAATTCACATACTATGAGACACTGTAAACACTTATTCTTGGTGCATTTGACTTGCCTGGTTTTATACTTTTAGTGGCACCTCCTGAAGTTCACAGCTAAGCTCTCTCTGTTGTCCAGTTTCAGTTTGTCTGACAAGCAGATGTGACCTGGTCATGCCAAACTTTTGGCTGCTTTTGGAAAACAGATAAAGGAATTATGGCTGCAGAAACCAAAGGCCACCCTCTAGTCTGGAAGCAGACAGTCGTTTTCTGGTCTGCTGCAAAAATCATGACATTTCAGATTGCTATAGACTTTAAAATGTGATTTCTACTACAGAGAAAGAAAATTAAAAATTAACTGCTGTAAAAATATCTTTAATTAGTATGCATATGGGTGGCACTTCTTAGAGCCTCACTATGCACAAGGATGTTCCCTCCTTCAATTGATACACATAGACTAAAATCCAGCCTGATATCAGTATACAAGACTTGCTCTGAATTTCTTTATATTTTCTTGTTCACATTCTACATAAAGCATCCAGCTGGTCATAGGCAGACTTCATACTCCTAAAATGCGGGAGATTATTTATAACTTACTAAATGTGTAAAGCACTGCTATTACTATTTGTTAACCTTAGGGAAAATATGTGTTTATGTCTTCATACTGATGCATTCGGTAAGTAAATACTGCATAACATAACATTACATAACATAATATTATATGAATTAGCATTATGTAAGACCAAGAATACTTAATAAATTTTAAAAATTTGCCTGCTTTAATGCTGAAACAAAGAATTGTTATTATGAACAAGCACATAACACCTGCATTTTTCACTGAAAACCCCCCACCATTTTGCATAATCAGTTCTCTAGATTCTGCTATTGTTCAGTGAAGTACACTTCCATGCAGAGAACTGCAGGATGGAGATTTCAATAGGAAACTAAGTTAATTTATTACAACAGTTAAGTAACAAAAGAAAGGCTTATGAAAAACGTAGTAAAACCATGTCTGAGCACTTCATCTTTCAAAGAAATGAAACTACAAAGCAGTATAGTATTCTGTGTTTACTGGGATTCTGGATATGGTGACAAGGATCAGTGTAAAGAATATACATCAGTCTTGTAATTTATGTTAGTCTTGAGAGAGAGTGTGCACACTCATATTCTTATCGATCCAGATACAACTCTATGAAAATGAAGCCAGGTTCTGCTCCACAGTTCTTGAGCAAGACATCCTTCCCCAGTGAAATCAACACCATGCATAATTGTTTGTAGTATTTACAATGGGTTATAAACTTTGTACAGACCTTAAATGTCACCAATATTACTGAATGCAAAGTTAAACATGCTTTCACAGATGAGAAATGCCTTTAAAATAACAGTAGTGGAATTCATCCCACCAGATGAATTTCTGTTATATGATTGCAAAATGAATCTGTTTTTTTAAATGGGTAAAGGGATGGGACAGTCAGTCTGAGATTTACACCTGATTTGTGTTATAGTAATCTTTGAAATTAAGAAGTGTATCCTTGCATTTCATTAAATTCTGGCTAATGAGATAACTGTCTTCCCAAGGAGGGAGTGATGAAGTACTCATGCCATAAAGCATAAATTAATGCTGCAAGGTTAAACACTGGAACTAACTCATGTTTCAACAAAAGCCCCTACCAGCAGTTAAATTAACTGACATAAATACCATAAAATCTGTCTTTATTTTAGTCTCAGATGATGCTTCTTTTTACACCCCTGCTTTCAGTTTGTATAACTCATTTTTGCACATTATTGCATGCACCATTTACCGTTTAAAGAATCAGCTACAACTGAAAAAAATATTTAAGGAATCAAATACTCAGGGAAAAGGACCTGTAGGTATGAGGAATACCCCTATCATACTGTATTTTGCTAGTACTCTTTAAAGAAAATACCACAATCGACAACCACAGTTCAAAGAACCAGTTAATTATGATGAAAATAGACGAAAGAAATCTACTTTTTCAGCTTTTTGATAGACATTTTGAAAAAAATGCTAAAGAAAACCTGTGGTGATAATAGGTTTGATATATATTCTGGCAAAAAATTATATCACATTAATGAGGTGGCTTAAAGGGCTCATGCATTTTGTAGGAGGCATTTCAATATATTAGTATAATTAGCAGTGATGAGAAAACTGTTTGGAACTGAATTACCTCTCATGAGTTCATTTGAGCTATATGAAATTACACCATGCAAGAAGGAAAATTATGGAGCCATCCAGAGAGTTCATGCCTGATTTGATCATAGCCACTAATTGGATGATCATTTTCGTAAAGCTTTTCAAATGGTTGACAGTTTCTGCCTCTCATTTTTTTAATGGACTAGCTCTTTATTTCTTGCACTAAGCAACCAAACATACATTTGTTCAAGATTTTGGTGTTTCTGCAGGGACCTACAGGTGTAATTGTCACAATCCGAGCAACCTTTGTCCCCTAATTAGCTGCTTTTTGAGGACCCCTGATGAGAGCTGCTGTTCTTGTTAACAATCTTAGAGAATACCTGATGAGTAAGACTCTCCGAAGCCTGATGCATGTCAGCAGACACCATATGACAGCAATTTAATGAAGTTTAAAAGTGACCTGATTCTGATGGCTGGAGTAGCATCTGTGTTGTATAGCTTTTGATTTCTGTTGGTCTATTTCATTTTAACATGTATTGGGTGTTCTGGGGAAGGATATCAGAAAGTTGAAGGATACAGGAAGGAAAGCTTATTAATGGAAATACTTTATGAGCTCTCTTTCTGTCCTTCCTACTATCCAGTAATGCTGAGCAAATTGAAATGGTGCTAACCTACTTCATATATTTTAAATTAGATGCCTAATATGTAAAATACTTGATTTGGGAGTTGTTAGGCATCTAACTCAGATCTGGTTTACTGTGTTCTTACTAATACCTTCAGCAGGTTTTCTGCCACTTTTTTTTTATTATTATTATCCCTTCCCTTTATTTAATACAAACATTTTGTAATAAGATTTAGACTTAGTAAGTTATTACTTAAAAATTTATTTCCACAAATAACATATCTGGGTTACAAAGTCAAGAAGGAAAAAAACCAAAAAGAAAGTTTTTCCAATTTCTTAAAAGAAAAACAGAACAACAAGCTTAAGAACACTTTGGCTTAATAATGATGTATAATTTGATGTGGATAACCCTCTGAAGTACACAAGTTCATGTATAGTATTTGTGTGGACTGTTCTTGGAATTTTTTTGCAGCCTCTTGTAGGAAGAGAAACTCTCTGATTTTCTATATTTACTAAAAAATTTCAGAAGCCTTCTAGCAATCACTTATGGATAGAACACTAGCACTTATTAGATGCTATTAGTAGATAAATATAGAAATAAGCAAAAATGTTATCATCACATATTCTATTTTCATATAGCTCTCATGCTCTACCAGACTTTATAGCAAGATATACAAAATGTTATTTTATACTTTTAAACTTCATTATATTCATTGAATTTTCCTGCGATGAAGAGATGTCTTCATAAGAAAAACCTGAACTCTCAAAAAAATCCCTAGAAAAACAGCAGTTCATAAATATCTCTTAATTGAGTCACAGTTTGAAACAAAATGTTTACAAGAATTTTTAGTAAAATTTGGTCAGCAGGTTACAGATTGCAATCATACAAAGTCTAGAAGAGATTTATCACTGATTCAATACATGGAAGAATATAAGTGTTCAGAAGTGTGTTTGAAGAACATATACACTCTGCTAGTGCTTTTACAGTAAATAGAACAAGTGGTAGTGCAACCGCCTTAGTCTATGTTGTTCCTTCCTCTAACCCAGTGGACAATTGTTCTAGCAATGCACACTATAATCCTTTGGCCACTTTAATGTTCATTGTCACATGGAAGACAAATGCAGCATGTGCTTTTATATCTCATAATAATTAATACAGGGAATTCACAAAATTTAGAATTATGGAAAAGTACTATGAGATCAGTGAGGTCAAATGCAGTGTAGAGCCCCCATTTCAAAAGGAAATCATACTCTTAAAGGACGCATGTCAAAGGTAATTATATCACAAGAATGTTCATTCAAGTAACTTTCCAGAGGGTGTTATCAATGTAAAGTAAAATTATTGTTAACGATAAAAGATTATTTTTTTAACTTCAACCTCATAGTAAGGTTGGCAATTTTTATCTATTATGTGGCAATTAATCAAATAATATTAATATCATGGCATATTATAGAAACTTAGCAACATGATGCAATTGCTCCAAAAAAGCCACTTAGAGATTATTTCCACTTCACAGCCAACCTCTCATACACATTCATGCCCCTACTTCACTGCAGTTCAGTTGGGTTAATTTTTCACATGCAAGAATCGTGGGTTTTTGCACATGAAACTGATAGTTTTTGCTGAGGAAACTTTCAGTTACCTGAGGGTATGGAACAGCATTGCTTTGCAGATTCTCTATGCAGGAAAAAAAAAAATCAGATAAATCAAACAGAATGTTGAAGCTAAGGTTTTCCTAATGGGAGAGGTTTAAATGTTAAGAAAAGCAAATGAAAGCTCTATGACAGAAGTTTATTTCCTTAAGAAAATAAAGCTGGCAGATCTTCAGTTTGATCATAACTGCATCAGTATAAACTCAGTTTCTGTAAGTTATATTACTTTGCCTTTTATGATTGCAATATAAGAAATCTGCAAAGATATTTTTGCTCATCAGTCTCATTCTGAATGCCGCAAGTATCTTGTACAAGAAGCAGTTTAGGAAGAAGCTGTCATTGTTTTACATTTTTAACCCTGGTTGTTTATTCCTATAGAGAAAACATACTATACTAATAATGAAGATAATAATTAGAATAGCAATGAGACAGAATGAGGATTACAAAAGCAGCAGGATCAGACACTGAAGCTTCAGAACCTTGTTATTAACCTCCTTTCTAAGAAATGACTTGATATATCAAACTATAAAATGCACATGGATATCAAAGTTAGGGAAGGTTTGTTTATATCTGAAGAACAGTTTAAATTCTTCCTAACATTCATACTGTGAAGATGGTGTCATTTTGTCAGGAGCAAGCTTAATGCAACTTTTGTAGTCTTGGTGGGTGGTGAGGGGGTGTGGAACAAAATGGGGGCAGAGGCCTCAGGTGTAAATGATATAACTATACCTCTAAAGTACAGATTCAAAGGTGATAGAACCAGCATGAAAGAGGCTTACAGTTTGGAAGACTTAGCACATCATTTCTCTGAAGTACATATTGCCCAAGACATTTTTTCATCAATGAGAAATAAAGTACTGTAATTCCCTTTAAAGGTTAAAAATCAACACATGCATACCACTAACAAATCAGACACTGGCAATACAGTCCCTGTAATCTATTAATACAAGGCTTTGGAGCACTCGAATTTGTGCAAAATAGTAGAACTCCCCAAGGATGACAGTATAGCCACTGTAAATGTGTAAACTACACCATGCTTTTTCCAGGATCTGTGCTTTGTTGGACTTCTGGCTAGCATTAAAATATGCACAGGAATATAAGTAAAATTTTTAAAATTCATTGCTCAAAATTTGTCATCCAAAGATTATGAATACAAAGGTCTTTTAATGATTTTCAACTCCTAGCAGTTACTTATTCTTCCCTGTCTCACTTCTTTCAACAGAAATGTAACTTGTATCATTGTTATCACCACAACTGTAAGGAATGCAGAAATTAATAAGAATGAGATGGTAAATGGCCCTCAGAACCAATCCATCAGACTTCAAGTCATTTTATTTATAGGAGATCTTTAAATAAACTAGAGAAAATAGTATCTTGCTTCCTGGGAATATCTTTCTTTTACTGAGAAAATTATTTACTCTTTTCTTTTTTTTTTTTTTTTAATCATCGTATTTAATGGGGGTGGGAGGGTAGAAACAGATTCCTTGAAGTCAGCAGTAACTCAAATAAATATTCCTGAGAAAGACTTCAAGCAATTCCCTAAGCTGCCTGACTCAGAATGTTAGCCCTTAAGGCTTTTGCACAGCCACCAGTTTCACCACTAGTGGAGACAGCTACACTTCCAGATGTTGACACTGGAAAAAATCTGTTCCCAAAACTCAGTATCTGCTTCCTAAAATCAGCTAAGTCTTCTGTGAATTTATAAGAATATTCAGCAAAAGAAAGCAAAGAAGAATATTACTTTTTATAGAATGAACCCACAACACAGCTTCCTTTCATTTCAATAAAAGAAATGTGAAAGACCTCCCAAATTTGCAAAGAATGTCAACTTGCAGGTATTAAAACATGGGCATACTAATTAGGCCAAGAAATTCTCACAGATATAGTTGTATATTTTGCAGATGGTTTTTAAAACTTAAAAACCTGCATTTGAAAACTCTGAATTACTGAATATATGGGATATTTTGCTAAAGGAATACATTTTCCTTTTTAAGGTTAGGCGTTTTAAAAACTCCTTGAAGAGAAGAGATGGGCAAAATGGGTATGTTCATTTTGAGGTCAGGAAACATACTGGATAGATATTACCTGTTCTCAGACACTAGTCAATTTTATAAAAAAAGTACTTGACTGTTTTTCTAACTAACCAGCAAGAGTTTTCATTTCTCCCATTATTACATATACAAAATGGCCTATGATTACTTTCTCCAAAGATCCTGCTACTGGAGACATTATATTGTCAACTCCAATATCTTTCTCACTGAAAGTTGCGTTACATTTAGCAAACTAATCGGGAGGGGAGGATTGTGCTCTGCATTATTTTTAGCCCAGACAGTGAAATCTTAAAAATTTGTGAAATCTAATTTTCACAGCATACAAAGTCAAAAGTGATAAAAGGCAACATTCATCCCCATTAATAGCTCCAGTGACTTCAATGGAATTACAGCAAGAACAAATTTGGCCCGGTCTTCTCGGCACAACAGACTGTTCACATGTGCTGCAAAACTCCTTCTGGGTCTGTGCCACAGCTCTTTTTAATTTCTTTTTTTTTTTTTTTTTTTAATGTAGTCAAAACCTTGAAACAGAGAAATAAGAAGGGAAGGATCTACTTATATGATAAGGTATCTTTTTTGCATATTAATTAGAATTTTCTTCTGGAACAATACAAGGAAACAGTGACTGTGTTTAATTGCTTACAAAATACCAAATTTAGCAGTTTGACTGTTAGAATTCATGACACCTATGAACATGTTTGCAGAATATTAATCCACAAAAAGAAATGGCAACCATGGTGGTCTTAATACAGATGTTATATTATTCTGTTTATAAGATTCCGGAGCCATTACTGATAAAAATCTCAAAATTCATTCTATAATAATGAAAAAGGATTTTGATTTTTCACTTCATGCAGTTTCTTTGCCACATGTATAAAGCCTTTGCTCAGAGTCATGCTAGATATTCTACAACTGATTTATGGGTTAAACTTCTTCATTTGTCCAATCTCAATATTTTTCTACTAACAAAAATTCCAAACTCCTGATCAATGACCATAAAAAATTGACTATGACTCCAAGTGTTTGGCTTCTCAAACCTTCACCAGCTCTCAGTGTTGATCTATTACTGGGTAATGCCAGGATCTAAGCAAGCAGGGAAGAAGGAAAAAAAAGGTAACAACTACACACTTCTAAACCTGCACTATATTTTTCTGTAGATATTATTATACTATTATAAAGTAACAGCTGTTCTTGCATAAGACCAGATTAAAAGATTACAGAAATTGATTGGTTTTCAATCAATTTTCATGAGCTTTAGAAAAAGCCCCTAAGTAGTCAAACCTTTATCATACAATTTTTAGTAGATGTTAGTTTCATATGCTAACTGCTACAAGGTTTATTCAAGCAAAAAAAGAGTCTTTTTGCAAACATGTATTAGATGCAGTCAAGAATCAACTCTTACCTACTCCAACTACACATTAAAAACCCCACTCAATATAAAGCCACGAGGAAAGTAACGAAACGTAACACACACTGCAGCTTCTTTACAAAGATATAAACTATGCTCTGTGAATTAGTATACTTGCTTTTAATTTGACTGTGCATCAGTTTATACTTGAGATGATGTTTCTATGTGTGTCTCACTTTGTCCTTTGCTCACCATGTATAACCACATATGCATTGTGGGATGTTTGTTTTAACGCATGAATTGTTAAAGTGGGATATTGAGTCCACATTTTACATAAATTTATTTATAATTTTAATATATTAATTGTATAGTGTTATATGACAACATTTTAGTGGTTTGGGCTCAACTAATCACGTATATTCTCAAAGTGAGATGTATCTCTGAGGGCTCAAAAATAAAAAGGTCTAGTGCCAATGTAATAGAAAATAACTGCATTCCATTGCCAAGCTTGTTTTAGATCTCTTCTTCCTTTTGATAGAACATTATTGGGCACAATATCAACAAAGTAATCTGACCGTGCATGAAAATCAGATTGCATTTAATTTTTAGACAATGTTGCCCTCATTGCTCTGTCAATTGAAAGGTTCATCATGGTATCACAGAAGAAAACACAGTGGCCTTTCCTGGAAGGATTGTGAATGCTGGGTCTGACAGTACTTTGTTACATGCAGCCTGTAACTGCATGAGTTTGCCCTGTTTGTAACTTCTGTGTGTTTCTCTGCTTTAGCATTGTAGGGTGGCAATATTTTTGTTATCTTCTGTTACAAACATTTTACAATGTCTGTGTTGCTTAGAGCAATTTATAAAAACAATACTGGGAAGTGTTTAAACAAATGATGGTTGGGGTGAAGAAAGCTCTCACGCTTAAATGACATTGTCGTTCAAAGCCTCTGGCACTGGACTAGAGGAAGGGACTTCTTGTTTCTTGCTGAATCTGTGAAGGAATAGACACCATAGACAATGGACATTTCTAAATCTGGACACAGCTTCCATTTCAGATGTTTAACGAACTAGCACATTCTAGTAGAGGAACTTCCACTCAACATTAATTCCAGACTTTAGCATACCAGCCTAGCTGAATAGTTTTTGTACCTTTGGAAGTTTTGGGCAGTATCTAAACCAGTCTTTCAATATTTGCACTGAAAAACAGGAGCTTCCTGATACATCCTCCAATATAAGCACCCCTTTTTTAGCTTTCCCTTAACTCTACCAGGGCCTTTTCATTGTAAAGGAAAGCAGGACACCTCCTTCATGGTCCAGCAATGCATCCTGAGCAAATTATTTCTTCACAAGCCCAGCTGCAAACTCATCTTCTGCCCTTTTCTTCTGCTGTCTTTTCTGTTCTATTGCTCTCAAAAACTGCTCTTCAGAGCACTCTCATGAGATGGAGAATTTTCCATTCATTCTTTAAACAGATTCCCAGCAATTGTTTCCATGAAATAACCACACAAATACATATGCGCAGACATAGAAACAATTCTAAATCTTTAAAGCTTATTACTTTATTTACTAATGCTATTCAATATTTTTTACTCTCTCATAGTGAAATGAGGACCTTTAATCAAACAAAAAGTGTGCTTATGAATGGAGTTTCAGTGTCATGGCAAAGACTTCCCTCTTTCTTTTCCACAGCAATAGTAGTAGGACATTTTTTCAGTCTCTTCACTTGGAAAAGACACCATTACCTAATGAGAGGGCACCGACAAGAATTCCACATTCCTACTGCTAACAGAAATCTGCCAAGACTGGCTTGCTTCTTCGCTATATTTTCTCTGCCAGAATTTTCCTGATTCTTTTTCCAATTCTTCATGAATCTATGGTGAGAACAAATGCAGAAAAAGCAGCATAAGGAAGACGCTTCAGCCTTGCTAAGATTTGGCTTAATTATCACGAGTTTTCCTTTTTTTTTCATTCACCCTCCTGCTCCTTCTCTCCAAACGTAGAAGTTTTGGGGTTTGAATATCTCTCTATCTTTGAAAATTTTTCAGATCAGTTTCAAGTTCCTCTAACAGTCATGAGAATTAAAAACTTTTTTTTGATTCTTGAACTGAAAATTTACTTCCTCAAGCCACTGTTCAAGCTTAAGTCATGCTCTCCACACTGGAGATCAGTTGCAGTAACTGCAAAGACTGTGGTTGAAGCAGAGCTCTGATGTTTTACAGTGCTAATATTTAACATCTGTATATTGGCAGTGCCAAAAATACAGGGCCTACCTATAGACTGGGACCAAGTAAAGGGTTCCTGTGAAAGACATCCCATGTTTTTAGACTCAATCAATTTCATATAACCCTAACTCTCTGTAATGTTACCTACATTGAAAAGTACAATAATAAAATGTCACGAACATTTTTAAAAAACTAACATATTACAAATATTCAAGATCTGTTAATTTTTCATTTCAGAGAAAGTATTTTTAATCATTAGAAATACAAGGTAAATAAAGCTGAAATGGAAGGAGAATAGAAACAAAGTCCCCAGAGACATCTAAATGACATGGAGATAAAGTATTACTTGCACTGAGTATTCTCAGTTCACTTGGAAGACAAGGGCCACATACTCAACCTATGTAAATAAGCATAATTCAAATTAAGTAAATGGTGCTACCACCATTTATACGAGCTACAGCTGTAGCTCAAGATACATTCCCCAATTTTTTTATCATACACAGATAAAACCTCCTAATGTGCATTTGCAACAGGAGGTAAAAATCAATAGATACTGTGACACTAACTACACACAAACACTGATAATGCAATATATTTCCTTTTTTCTGCTTGAAAGCACTTAAGAGAAAAAGGAAAGCACTTAAGAATATTAATCATTTGTGGACCATTTCATTACACTGCAAATGTTATGGTGAAGTGACGTGTGAGTAGCTTGAAACTATTGCATATTATACAATGATTTACCATAACTATCCTCATATTCTATTTCATTACTCTCTGCTTTCATAAGCATACATTTTTAAAAGGTTTACAGTGTTTGATTTGTATTTAAAAGAAAAATCAAAACAAAGCATATGTCTTATTGTATTTGCATGTTAACAGTACTATCACAGCAGAAAGATTTGTGCCCAGTGTTTACTGGATGGTGTCACATGCTACGTTAACTTACAACATCATGTGCATTTAGCTGCCAGAATCAGTCCTTTTTATCTAGGTGCCATTGCCACAGAAGTATAACAGCAGGAGCTTCAGCTATGTCTCAGGCTAATATATTCCAATAAACAGTAATACTCCAGTAACATGAAAGTCACTCTTATCTGAAATTTAGGTTGAATCTCCATGAGGAATATTTAATGTCACTGATAGTCTGGTTTCAGCTATAGCATTGATAGCAATTGTGAAAACACCTAATCTTTTCAAATACAGAACTGCGTTTCAAGCCCAGTTATTGCTACTCGGGCTCATTTTTTATTCTGGAAGAAGCAAAGCAGAAATCCATGCATCCACATCAAGAGATGATGGCATAAAGTATTGGATACTTTCATAAGTACCTTCACAGTCATTCTGTGCCTGCCTAGTCGTTACTTGTCTGTCATGACCAAGCAGTTTGGTCAGAGCCAATGCCTTGACTTGGCTGCTGGGCCTCAACAAATCTCACTCAAATTTCACTCGAAGATTTCCAAGTGGTGTCAGAAAGTAAAACTGTAACATGGCATTCCTATTTGTAATTGAAGTAACATGTCAGCCTGGGATTGCTATCCTAGACAGTAAAGACAATATTATTTTCCCTACAGAAAAGACTAACTTTAGACAATGGTAACACATGCACTTATTTACAATTCTACAAATCCAGTTCTTCAGGTATTTTTCACTTTACACTGCTCTTCAACTTAAGCCTCCTGAATACCAATTCTGTGTCCACACTGCTAGACAGACAAGAGTTGGTAATTAAATGACTCCACATACTGACCAGTATATAACAGAAAACTGGAAATAGTCCCTCTTTTTCCTGTGTGCTCTTGAATTTCAATTTAGTAATTAAGCAACAAGGTTACATGTATTTAATACAGATAACTGAATAACCTTATTTTGTCTTTTGCACACTTGGAGTCAGTATCAATAGAGCTACATTGCCTGCTGGTTCAAACCTGGCTCAATGTGTCAGGCATGATATGAAATGCAAGAAGTCAGTACATTTTTTTGCTTTTCCTTCTAAGAATTGTGTTCAAAGGAATACTGTACATACAGGAATCTAAGAATCATATGCTGGGAAATGCCCTACACAAGAACTGGGCAAAGAAGGGAAGCAGTGCTGTAGCACAGTGTTAAAGGAGTGGGAAGTGATGACTTTTTTTGTTCAGTTCTTCAGTTACAGCACCTGGAAATCTTTAAAGGAGAGTGAAATACTGCTACTGAGTTTGGGGAAATCAAAGCTGAGTGAAAATTAGGATTTCTAAATTGTTTCTCCATTTAAGCTGATAATTAGAAGGTAGATTATTTGGAAATCAGTGGTGGTATTTAATTATTTTAGACCTCAAGTGTCTTGTTGCATTTCACCTTTGATATTTAAAATGAACATACCTCATAAATATATGTATGTATATATATATGGCATTCCACCACTGCTATTAACAGTAAGATAAAAATCAGTAGCAGGAATGTAGTGATCTGAAATTAAAAAGCCTGCTGTAGAAAGGATAGGATTTTGCACAATGTCATGTATTTAAATATAAAATAATTGGCATTTCAGTTCAATTACATAGCTTTTCAGTCTAAGAGAGCACAACAACCACAGGAACCAAATAAAACACTTATTTTTCTCTATCTGAAGGTCAAGTTAAAAACCCCAACTGCCATCATTTTGATTTTAAACACCTCCTTGCCCCCCCCAGACCTCTCTAGCTAACAACAATTATTGTACATTTGTATGTTTTTATTGCTCAAAACCTTATTCACATTTCATTACAGTGAACATGAGCAGCTCCTTGAACGAGTGCTCTCTCAGATTCCATTAGATTCTGACTCATTCCATAGACATTTTTAAAACAGTAGTGAGAGAGTTTCACTATCTCTTATTTTGCCCAATCCATTGAAGACTCTGTTGAATGAATGGGGTGCATTACAACAGAAAGCCAAGGTGACAGGCTTAGATTAAACTAATACACCAACAATAGTATAATTAGTCAAGTACTAACAGCAAACCACACTTGTCTTGAAACCTAGAAATAGCTTAAAGTAAAAGGAAATCCCATAACAATGCATTGGTTTGATAATAACAAAGAATGATTTAATGAAAGAATAAACATTCAACATGCATTCACATTTCATGTGAAGTGCTCTTGGCTGTTAAGAGTCAAGAGCTCTTCACATGAAAGTGCCATGTTTCCAACTCTTTCACAGATGATCTACTGAAGGAGCCTTATTAATAGCTATACAGGGCTGTTGCATTGTCCTTCTGAGCCATCTATCCACTTGAATTATTCTCAATTGACATATAAGTCTGCATTTTCCTGCTGCTGCATTAACCAGCCTGAACACAATGGGTCAGATGCTCAGAGGGTGAGAAGCAGAAGCTAGTTTACACCAGCTAAAGAACTGGCCCATAACCTTCAAAAGCTTTTATTTAGTTAACTATAGAGTTATTTAGATACAATTCACTTCTCTGGTATAAATTTTAATGCTATCTACTGTTCCCTCTCAATGTTGAGCACACTTTCATAGGAGAGCAGAATAAATGCCACTGGAGGACTGCATGAAGTAATAAACATGATACATTTTACCTGTAACAGAATTTACCCCGTGGAGAATTTTGTCAGAAATGCATCAACAGTGAGATGACAAGAAAGAGCTTCCTAGAAACTGATCATAAAAGGGGCAACCAGTTAGCAGCCCTTTGCAACCCTCTGCTGTTTATATTCCCCAAGACAACTTCTCTCAGGTTAGCATGCCATCTTTACAGAATAGCATGAGCTGGCAACAGTGTGTTACATGAAAGTAACAGGTATGTTTATGCTCATTAATTCTGATTTTTGATGATTTCTTATCACAACTGGTTATCAATTTTTTTTTCCACTTATGGTTAATTTTAAGTCTCATGCAACAAAGGCCAGATTTTCACTTATTAGACTTCAACTTCTAGCACTAACTTCAACAAAGCAATACCAGTTTTCTCATGAGGAAGATATACCAGACATCTGATGTAGGTGAACTTTATAAATAATTTAGATATTATGATATCTAGTGGCTATCATTTTCAGTTCCAAAAAGCCCTATGGATTCTCATTTGGTTTTTTGGTTTTGTTTTTTTTTTTTTTTTTTGCAGCTGGCTTATGATATTAGGCAGGTAGAAAATCCTAAGGCTGTAGAAGTGCCACTCCTATGTCCTGTGTTCTGCCTAATTTAATTTAGGTTTAGCAATGTATGAAGTGGTAGAAAGGAAAAAATGAAAAACAAAACCTGAAAAAGAGAGAGAAAAAAAGAGAAAAAAAAAAAAAAAAACAAAAAACAAAACCATTTCCTTTACTTATTTGCATTAATTAATAAAATTCTTACAGCTGACTATAGTTAAAGAAAATCCTAAAAAAGTTTTTTCCAGGGAGCAGAAGAATTCCTGCTGAGAATTCCTAGTACACATTGCTGGGGGGTCCTAAAAGCAGGTTGAAGAGATGAATAAGAAGTAAAAGGAAGGTCTTCTGATAATATCTGCACATCCAAAACATAGCGTCAGCACCCTAAGCCCAGAGGCAGCATGCAGGACACAAGCACCCATGACTCTTGGATGTAAGGGGCAGAAGAGAGAACAGAAAACTACATTGCAGTTGTAAACTCCAGGATCAATATCTGTCCCTGCCTTAATCTCTTGCCTGAATGTTTCCTAAACCATTTGAGCTTTCAGTGAAAACAAACAAACCAAACAAATACAGATTTCTGAGACAAAATTTTGTTTTCTGGTTTCTGCTTGTCATCCTCAGGATTTTGTGTTTGTGTTTCAAGAGAAAATCAGACATATTTAGGAAAAATAGACAAAAATGCCTTCCTGTCAACAGAATGTGTTAACAGCACTAAGTATCATCTTTAAAACTCCAATCCCATAATTTTCTACTCGGTCCTTTCCTTATTCATTTCATAAGAGGGCCAAGTCTGCCAATGGAAGTTAATAAATTCTGATGCCTACAACTGATTCTTTTCCACTATTTTTTCCAAGGTTTTATGAGTCCTGCCTACACCACAGATATATGGGAAAACTTTACTGTCACTGCAAAGATTGCTGCTATGTTATTAATTGCATATTTGTTATACCAAGGTTATGCTAGTTTTTGACGCTTTAACAATGGTATAGTTCATGTGAACAGCCAAGGAATACTGGATTTGTAACTGCCACAGTGCTTTTAATCTTGTTGCTGCTGGAGCAGCAGTGAGAATTTTTTTTGACAGAAAACTATGATAGACGTACACCTAAGAAAAGCTGGTTCAATGCCTTTATCAAGTCTCAGCACTTGATGTTCGGCAGTTGTTTCTAAAACAAGGCTATTGATGGGAACATAGAAATATCAGGTGCCCAGACCAGATTTAGTCCTTTGTTCTGGTTCTGACCATGAAGACTTCCAATTGCTTCAGGAGCAGTATAAGAACTCCTATATAGAACATGATAAAACAATTTGCCAGCATGGAAATTTCTCCCTAATTCCAACCAGAGTCACGCATGCTCTGAGATATGAAAATCTAGTTATTTCTCAAAAAAATTTTCAATTTTCTTTTCTCATTTTCTACCCTTCTAAACCCTGTTTTACAATAATTTCAAACTGCATCATTTCGAAGAAGTATTACTAGGTAGTAAATGAATCTAAATAAATTTTTAACCAGCATCAATCTCAAACACTTTGTAAGTAACCAATGCTTTTAACTGCATCATAAGATCTTTGGAAGAAGAGCAAAGAAGACATTCAGTTCTATCTGATTTTTACATATGCTGTTATTGGATTTATAATGTTTACATTTAAATATTTATTTTCTATCTTTTTAAATGTTTAAATTGTATTTAAAGTCCACAAGCATATTCAGGAATGGACTGAAAAAATAACCTACAAAAAGAAAAAGACTGAATATCCCAACAGTTCTATTCTGTTAACATAAAGCAATAATCAACATCACAGAGAATAAATAAAATTAAACAAAGTTAAGATAAGCTATAGAAGTTATTTTGCAAGAATTGTGTCAATTTTACCTCAAAATGAAAAAAAAAAAAAGCTATTTTCTGTAAGACTTTTCTGGCTGTAACTGAAATGTATATATTTTATAGGTTTACTTTCAGGGTGAAATTGCCTTTACAATTGCAGGTGCATGAAGACAAAAATATGGCCCAAATCACGTGTGAATTCTTGAGATTAGTGCATCATTTCATGGACTGTTGAACTTGTCTTTCATATATATATATATATATATATGTTTTACAGCAAAGACACAGAGCACCTCCATGTTAAATTCTAAACATTCAAAGTATTTGCACGGATAGTGATCTTTCCAACTTCTATTAAATACAATCATATGGTCACAAAGCTGAAAGTTTAAAATGGATCTGAGCTTTCATTACTGTTTTTTATCAGAGGTTCTTGATGCCTGACAATCTGCTTCCATGGAAATAGTTTTCCATATGAGGAAATATTGTCCTATGCACATACCTCCTGGGAATTTTCTTATTTCACAGATAAAAATTATGTAGCAAATTCCTCTGTATTTTATTGGTCAGACTTACTGAAAAGAAATTTGATGAATCTTAAAAATTATTCTAGCCCCAATCTGATAACCTGTTGTACATGGTTGAATTCAGTAGTAGGAAAGGGAGGAAAAGAAAGGTGCTTTTTACCTAATCCTAACAAACATTGAAAAATGCTGTTGAAGGTAAAATAGTCTGCAGTTTTGGCATGTCCCTACTAGCCCCAGCAAAATCTAATCTATACCAGCGGATTTATGTCAGCATAACAACAGGAGGTGGGAGAAAATACTTTTTTTTTTTTTTTTTTTTTTAATTTTTTAGAAAAATAACAGCTCTGTTTCTCTTAAATATACATTTCCCTGCACACTTACTAGAGGACTAATTTTGAAGGTTGTGGAAAAGAGGTGCGGAACATCTGCATGGGAACCTGGTCTCTTTTTTTTTTTCCTTCCCCCCTCCTCCTTTTTCCCTAATTTGCATTATGTGCCATGGAAATACAGTACAGTGGAAGGTTTCCTTCTGGGAAAATGAGCAAAGAGTCTGTAAGTTTGTATATCCAAAAGCTATTTTAAGAAGGTTGTGGTGAATGGGTACATTCTAAGACCATCTGAGAATAACCCCAACATGAATTAAACATGAGTAGTAGTTGTTTAAAGTTTTGCTGGTATTGCAACAGAATGTGAATGATTGCTAAGTATAAAAGGACAGCAGATTATTAAACACGAGTAGGCTGGCTAGACCCCAGAAAAAAAATACTAAACCTTATGAACAACAACAATACAGGCAGATGGTAGAAGCTGCAAAGCACTTTCTAACCAGTGATACGACTTCTATAACACTACTATGCATATTTAATGCAACTCAGAACTTAAAATGCTTTGTCTCTGTGATGTTTCCCTGTCTTTATCCTTTGGCTCCCTTTCTTTTACTATTCTATATGTATAAGTAGCTGGTCATAATTTTTCCTGTCTTTAATAGAAAAACAAACATTAGATTTAAAACAAGACTGCAAGTTACATTAGAAAGTGAATTATACCTCAGATATTGAAATAACATAAATTGGTTACACAGGTAAGAATATGACTATCACACTATTTCAAAATAGTTATTGCATTTCTCTGCAGATAGATGTTTCAAACTATTAAGAAACTCTGTACATTTTTGTTGCGTCTAAAAATAGGGAGACATTCAGAGATGGAGGTGGAGCAGACATATTCTTATGCATACTTGAATAAACGTTAGGGATATGAAGAGTTGTAAGAACTCACTGCAAAAAAGAACTGCATCCCTATATGGGCAAATAAAAGGAATAAAAACATGTTTGCTTCTGCTGCTATTTAAATAAAATTAACTTAGATGCAATAAAAAAGGTGGAAGCTGAAAAACACGTGCATGTCAATTCCATACTTAGGAAAAAAAAGTCATTATACATGTACTATTTTCCTCAAATGTGTTATAAACTTCTCATAAATACCCAACACATTCTAACCAGTATATTACTTGCTCTTAATTTCTTGATGCATCTATAAAGAGCTTATTCTAATTTTTATAAAACAGTCCTAACATTAAAATTTTTATATATAAATATTCCTATTGATTTTTTAGAAGTCTTCTGCTTCAGAAGAGCACCATAAGACACAAAGTGTGGAGGCTGAATATGAAACATTCTACTGGTGGCAAGCACCAAGAGTAGAATGTTGAGACCTGCCTCTGGTTGCTTGCCCATGCTGTGGTAGATCAGGGACTAAGCAGATCATGTGACACAAAGAGTAGTAATGAGGACAAGGTCCCTTGAATTTCTTCCCAGTAATATGGATCTTTCTCGTGTTGCAGCTGGCTAAGCAGGGAGCCGGGGTTAAGCCCAGTTCTTCCTTCTGTCTGCAGGTATCACTGGCAAAGAAAATATAAACCCAAAGGAAACTGGTAAAAATAATTATGCTATACTGAAAAGCAAAAAAAGAAATTTTCAGGAAATCATTCTTCTCCCCTACCATCCCAGTCTTCCTAAATTTTAATGATGAGGCTGTGTTCTTCTGTAATGTTTTTTTCCATGGCAGCACCACTGTTTGTCTTGCGATGACCTCGTAGTAAACAAACTGAGCTGTTATTACAGTAAGCCATGTCAAAATAATGACAGCATTGAATTTATAACTCATTCTTATAGAGCATCTGATATTTATAAGTAAGGCTTAGATGAATTCAAGTTCTCTATATTTAACAATCAGAAGATTTTTGTTATGTGTAATGTGCCATATAGTATGAATCACAGATTAAATTACAGATGCACATGGCATACAGTTTAGACTAGTCACCACAACAATAAGTCTATGCTCACTTCTTATGATCAATCAAAATGAATCACCAATCCACTATTTCAACTTCTAGCATGTTGTAAGACTGTAATTAAACTAAACTAATTAACATTTTATCCTCATAACAAAAATGCATTTAGTCTGTTTATGTGGGATTATATATATATCTCCTGTATAACATCTGCAGGATCCCTTAAAATTCAATATTTCTTTAAGAATATTTTCTGTAATAAATATCAAGTTGCTTAATCAGATATTATTTATCATTAAAAAAAAATCTTTTGAGAAACAAAGAAAAATTATACTCTCAGCTAACTCCAGCCTCCTGATCCAAGATTGATAATTGTTTGAAAACCATCTATTTGATATCTAAATCATGTTCAGTGGCTTTCATTCATGATTGCAGATTGATACAGTCCTCTCTGAAAAATATATTTATCTTTTGCAACACTCATCAAACACTAAATACCTAACTAGGTTGCAAGAAGAATCTTTAATTCCATCATTTTGCTCTGGTAATTGCTTTTGCTTCCTTATGTTTAACTAGAGTAAATGAACTATAATTTTAAATTTCTCTTGACACTTGCTATCTGACATTGTATAAAACACGAACAAGGCTGTGAATACTGAGAAAGGTAACTGTAATGAGATTAAACTACAAGAGTGTATTCTAAAAGGCTGATGCAAATTCAGAAAATATTTAGAATTCTATCCCTAAATCAGTTTCCCAATTCTGAGGTACCATATATTGTATCTGAATATTTGAGTGGAAACAAAAGTTATTGTCAAATAAAGTGAAAAATTCAGCATGACTAGAAAAAATGCATTTTCTCAGTCACTTGTTGTTAGCAGAGTCCCACACTGGGAAGAAGCAAAAATTCCAAAACTTCTTTTTCAGAACAAGGAGCAAGTGATTCTTGTCTCTGTAGAAGACTGTTCCTTTTAAAATGACCACTGCTGACATAACATAAGTTGCTGAGAAATTAAGCATTCTCTTCTGACTATTTTTAGCCTTTAATTTCACAGGATTTATGTACTGGTCTTCTGAAATGCATGAAGTGTTGCAGGTCTGAGATGGGGAAGCCTTTGTTTGCATACTCAAAAGCAGCTGTACACATATGTTTTGAATGCTATCACCTGCCTATATAGTTGATAGAATTTACATTTGCAGACCTCATTTGGCCAGGTGTTCTCACACGCAAAGGGAACCTGTGCAAAGGTTATTCTGAAATCAAGAAGATGGAAGTTTACCTAAGAGAGTTTTAAATGCTGGCAGCAGTCACAGCACTGTGTATGGTACTAGAGAATTATCTTCACAGGATCTCAACAACAGCAAAAAAAATATTGATCCAATTTCATTAATATTGCTTTTGTCCTAAACAACTGGTGCTTTTAAACGTGTCTTTCTTTTGTCTTTTTTTTTTTGGTTTTTTTTTTTTTTTTGGGGGGGGGAGTTGGAGAGGAAGAAACGGAAGGGCTCATTAGCACTTTGAAAATGAACGAAAGAATAACTAATTAAAATAAATACAAGCTTCTCTTTCCACCAGCTTCTCTAAACAATCTTTTTAACAAGTTTCAATGCATTTTGCTTCCAACTGGGATGAATATTTACTGCTTGATTTTAAAACACAGTGCCTAGGGATTATGTTCTCTTCCAAGATACAAACATGAAGCTCCCATCCTCTACAGTAGAGTGGCATAGAGAGGGCAGAATACCCTACAGGATCACAAGGATCAATCTTTCTCTTTTTGGAGGCTTGCAATAAGGAATAAAATACCTAAAATCAGTCTTAGCTGCATAAGTAAAAAAAAATAACAACTGGATATTTACAAAGCCTCAAAGTAAGTGACCTAATTTGACCAACAGTAGTGTAGCTATGCTTCATACATACTTAGAGAAGACAGCAGGCATTTTCTGAAACTAAGTTATGGACTACTATTACTAATTAATATTGTCCTTCAGGCAATAGAGTTCTTACATTGTAATTTTTTCTAGGTAAATATCCATTATTAATGTTTGAAACTGCTTAGTCCATACTGAAAAGACATTTTTAAATAAATAAATGGTATCTACATTATGTTTTTACTGAGACCTTCAAAGTCAATATCTTTTTTTGTGTTGCACAGACAGAACAACTGTGGGGCATGATTTTGGTATTAAATAATGTATGTTATTCATAAACTGAAGTATTCATATGATAATTAAGGTTCTATGCATGCTGCACAAGAGGGAGAGCAGAATCTTACAAGTGTGTAAAATGGATGTGTTTATATGAAAGACTGAGAGAGAAGATTAAAAAAAGTAAGAAGTGATAGTCTGGAAATGTCAAAGAAGCCAAGGCTGTTTTTAAAAAAAATAATATATATTCATCTGGATGTTTCAGGATGAACATAATAACTGTACCTCTGAAGAGAGTCAGAAAGGGATAAAGCTATTGAGAAACTAAATATCGCAGCATCTAGAGAACGGTTCACTGGGTATTTTGAAAGCACAAATGCGATCAATTATTAGTAGACCAATGTGAAGACTCACTCCATGAATATAAACTAACCTACTGAAAATGTAGACATTAAGATGCTCAGGCCATATCATGAGTAGATTTTTCAGCACAGAAATCCTGAGGGATTGTTCTTTGGCTTAGGCATCCAAGCACAGCTAAAGTTTAGCTCTCAGTGTCCTCAGTTATTGACCAGATCACCTTCCTTTATGAAAAACTCAGAACCACTATCTGTTGCTTGCAGCCTCCTACTTTTTACAGTACCAAAACTCATATTCTGAAACCCAGAGAAACTCTTGTCCAGATCAAAGCTTTATCCTGTAGAGGCTGTTTGCTAGCTCAGTCTTTGATCTCCTGAGTCACTGCTTACTCTTTTACACATTCAGAGCAGGCAGGAAGCATAACTCCAGTCTTTCCTTTAGGGACCAGCCCAGACACTTCACCCCCCTTATTTTCCCCTTGTCAGTGTGTTTTCCCACATCATTCTTACCCCAGGATCCCAGAAGCACATTCCGTGACTCTGAGTGTGCCTAACAGAGGTGGCCACCAGACACAGCAAATTGTGCAGCAATTTCCAGGCTCTGCTTCTAGATCTTGTAGATCTTCTGGGAACATCTTTAGGGATCAATAAGTGACTCTTGTGAATTCTCTGAAGAAACTACAGGTGCCTCCTGCTGCCAGGAAAAGGTAGCTATATCTGGGCTGTCACCTTATGGAAGCTCTAGCAACTTCTAATTGTCAACTGTTCTTGATGAAAGGATGTTTGAGCTTTTATTCATGATAAGACATGATCAACAGCACCTGCTGGGTGCTGGCACATGAAAGACCTCAATTCAGAGCTTCAGGAGGATGCATATTTCCAAGTGTGAGGAGGCCTGGGGAAGAAGGGAGGAAGAGGGAAATAGTGTTCTTGCCTGCAGGAGGTAGATGTTGGTGGTGGCTTTTTTTCAAGTAAAGGAGATGTGGGAGGAGAACAGCAGAATGTATGTACAGTGTCTGAGATGAGGAAAAAGAGATTGGTCAGATATTTTCTGAGACCTTGCAGGTACAAGATTATCAACTCCCAGCCTGTACTAGGGAAAGGACAGGCAAAGTCTGTCCTTACTAGACTGGGAAACAGAGAGTCCTGCGATGCAAATGCTGGAAGTCTGTGACTTCTGGCACCAGGACCAAGTCTCCTGCTCCACGTGTAGCTACAGAATAAGTTTCATGCCCAGGTAGCAAACAAGTGGCTGGGAGCAATGTCCAACAAAGCATCTGAGCTTGCGGAGACCTAGCCACACAGGAGCATTAGGAGAAAGCCACTGAGTGATGGAATTGGAAGAGTCCCTGCTGCAGGGCATGAAGGCCCTGTCCAACTACCTGACCTGCTGTCTAGGGAGGCTTGCTGCTTGACCAGGGCTCAGATCTAGAATGCTATAAAGACTGCTGTTACCCCTGCAGCTCTTCTGCATGGGCACCAATGGTATTTCAGGGTGACCTTGAGTATGTAAAGTGTGACTACATGGTTCTATGACGGTATGTCAAAACCATTGGGGCCCAGGTAGTTTGTGCTCAATGCTGCTGGAAGAGGTGACAAGCTTCAGAAGAAGCAACCACAGTGTGAAACCAACAGCAGGTTTTTCAGCTGTTGTTGACAGCATGGATTTGGCTTTTGTCAGGACCTTTTTTGAGGATTAAGAACTGCTAGGAAGAGATGCACCCAGTGGTCCAAGTGAGGCAAAAGCATCTTTGCAAAATGCTGGCTGATCACCAATCGGATATAGGAGGCCTGCACAGATTAACCCTGAGAATGCAGGGATAGTGTTAGAAAAGTGAAAGCCCACTTGGAGTTTGATCTAGTAAGGGATGTGAAGGTCAGCAAGAAGGCTTCTTCAGGTTCAACGACAGCAAAAGGAAGACTAGGCTTAAAAATGAACATGCTGCTGAATAAGGTAGAGGACCAGACAACAAAGCACATGGAAAGGCAGAGGTATCCAGTGTTTTCTCTGCTTTTCTCTTTACCAGGAGCTCCAAGTAATGGAATTTTGGCTAAATGAGGCCTTCTTGTTAGAAGGGATTAGGGAACGCTTTGACAAGCTGAATGCATGCAAGTCTTTGAATCCTGATGGGATACACCCAAGAGTGCTAATGGATATGACTGGTGTAATTGCAAGGCCACTCTTGATTATCTTTGAAAGATCATGGCAATTGGCAGAGGTTCCTGAGGACTAGAAGGGAAAAAATGTCACTCCTATCTTCAAAATGGTAGGAAGGAAGATCTGGGGAACTACAGGCTGATCAGCCTTACCTCAGCCCATGGGAAGGTTGTAGAGCAAATCATATGAAAGCTGTTGCTAAGCATATTAAGGACAAGAAGATGACTGGGAGTAGTCAGCATGGATTTATGAAGGGGAACTGATGCTCGACCAACCTAATAGCCTTATTGAATAAGATGATTTGCTCAATGAATGAGCAGAGTGGTGGATGTTGTTTGTCTCAGCTCTAGAGCAGCTTTGACACTGTTTCCCTCATTAGTGGACTGAAGTGGTCGGTGAGGTGGATCAAAACCTGGTTTTATTGCCTGGTTTGAAGGGACATGATCAGCATTACAAAGGTCAGCCGGAGGACAGTCACTAGTGGCGTACCCCAGTAGTGAGTACTGGGGCCAATACAGCTTAAAATCTTCATTAATGACCTGAATGATAAGGCAGAGGTTCTCAAACCTTGAACAAGTTTGCAGATGAGAATGGTTGATATGTAAGAGTAGTGTGCTGCTCTTCAGAGGAGCCCTGAGAGACTAGAGATATGGGCTGAAAAGAGCCTCGTGAAGTTCAACAACGGGAAGTTCAAAGTTCTGCTCCTGAGCAAGAACAACCCCACACACTACAGGCAGGGGGACAACTGGCTAGAAAGCAACTTTCCAGAAAAAGTCCAAGGGGCCCTGGCAGACAAGCTGGCCATGAGCCAGCAATATATTCTTGATAAGGAAGGCCAAGCATGAGGGGCTGCATTAGGACAAGGTTTTTCAGTGAGGTGATGGAGATGGTTCTTGCCCTTTTCTTGGCATTGGTGAGAAGTCTGAAGTGCTATGTCCAATTCTGGGTTCCCCAGTATAAATGAGACATGGACACACTGATGCAAGTCCAGTGAAGGGCCACAAAGATATTAAGGGGTAGGTGCATCTGATGTATGTCAAGAGAGCTGGGACTGTTTAACTTGGAGAAGAGAAAGTCAGGATATAAGGGAGCAGGCAGATCTTATCAATACATATAAATGCTTCATGAGAGGAAATAGAAAATATGGAACCATACTCTTCTCAGTGGTATGCAGTGGAAAGACAAGACGCAGTGGGCACAAACTGAAATACAGGATATCTTATAACTGTGAGGATGATCAAACACAGATTGTCATGTAGTCTCCATTCAAAGCTCAATTTGACAAGGCCCTGAGAAACCTGCTGTAGTTAACCCAGCTTTCAACAGGTGGATTGGACTAGATGATTTCCAACCTTAGCCATTCTGTCTGAAGCACAGGCCATCCTGGTATGAAGCACCTACCACTTCCTTTAAAATGAGCTGATGTCTTTTACAGTGACAGTCTTTGCTCTGCAGTGGAGTCACAGCTGGGAAGGCCATCACATCTTTCCTTTGACCCTTTCCATCTTGTTATTGGTTAGGGTCAGTATTGCATGCCACTGTAGCTTTAGATGGTTATCAGTATTTTACTAAATGAAAGAAACCATCAGAACTGAAACAACTGCCTTAAGCTATCTTTTTTCTTGATTTAAATTATTCAAGCTTTTATAAATGGAGGAAATCTACCTTAATGTCCTTATACTTTTTATAAGTTTCCAGCAGATGGTGAGAGTGGGTGTGTGTTTGATAAAAACCACATAATCTATTTGAGAGGAGTGTTAAAAGAAGTGTTGCAAACACCTAAAAAGCCTCAGGTTAAGTAATCTACTCTTAAAATGATGATAGGGGTGTTTTATTGGTTGAGAAGTTGAACGTTTAAGCTAGAAAGGTGACATTATCATCATTAAATCTATTTTATTTTAATGTAACAAGCAGTACCATTTCGAATAGGATCTGCATATTTCATGAAGCTGTGTGTTATTGAAGGGGATAATCTTGCTAACATCTAAACATTAATAATTTGAGGAAGAGCAGATTATCCATTGTCTCATTACCAATAATTTGGGCAAACTGTCTGATCAGCACTAAAGATGTAGCTGCAATATTAACCTAAAGCTGGAAGTGCTTTGACCCTCTGTATTAGTTATCCAGCTGAAAAAAGAAAAATATCTATTTGCACAAGGGTTAGAAAACATGTTTTTCTTCCTGATGTTACCTTAATTATCATGTTGGTAACTAACTTTATTTCAATTTCACTTTGATTTTTGTAGACCTGAAGATCTTTCCTTATTTACTTTAATTCATCAAGCAAAATAAAATTGGTAATGTATATTTGAAGTGACTTCACCAGACATAAGAGTTCAGAACTTTAGGTGCTTAGAGGTAACAGAAGTCAGCCGTGTGCTGCATGTCATGCGGTCCATAAAAGTGTTCCCTGTCATCTCCCTATCTGAGCTAAGGTTTGCCTCCCACCAGGAGCCCATTGAACAGATTATTCAAGGAGTCCACAAGTCTTATACACTGTCAGTTTTTCCAAGACTTGGAGTTGCAAAAGTAATGAGAGTCCTGTGTCTTCGTTAATTTCCTCGCATACCTGTGTCAGCAATCAGGTCATATGGAAGTGTGTAGGAAAGAAGTGCTAGAGAGGTAAGTTAAGTACATCAAGAAGTACAAGAGGTAGCAAGTGGAATCTGTGAAGTAATGTGCATTATATTTTGTAGTGCCCAGCAGAAAAAAAGGATGTTTTGTTATCTGTTTTCTCATTCTAGTTCTATCAAACTCATAATATAAAATATTCAGTTAGGATTCACAGGTTTCTGTCAACAGGCATTTCATATACTTTATAAACAATTCATTCAGAAAAGAATGTCAAGGGAGCAAGCCTTAAGTGGTATTTATCTATCACTTCCTGGTGGCTTGGTGTTTTGAGCTCTGTGTGTGACAAGGGAAGTGATGCAAGTACTATCCTCAGTGAATTCTCAAGAGAAAAAACAGAGAACACTGTGGGAGGACAGAGGGAGAGAGGCTTTTTTTCTTTTTTTTTTGCTTTAATTGAAGGGATCAGATCCTAAGCTAGCCCATTAAGTCAATAAAGCTATGCTCATAAACAACAGCTGAAAATGTTGGCTTTTGCCTTTGTGATGTATCTTTCTATTCTCTAGTAAGATATGTACTAAGAAAAGGCTTGGAAAAGGTTGGCGGAGTGAGTAGACTCAAGAAATTGGAAAAAGACATGGGGAGAAAAAATCAAAAATAAGAACAGCAAGCACACTGAGAAGGGCTTACATTGAAAAAACTGAGCAGATGATAAATGACTGAGGAGTGGGCCTTGGCTGGAGCCAAGGAAAGACTTAAGGAGGAGGAGCTGTGAGATATGCCCAAAATATAAGCTAAAGCGAGCAAAGGCTTTGTAAAGCGAACTGACGTGATCAGAGTGAAGAAATTTTTTTGTAGAGTAAAATCACTTTCTGATTTCAGCTGCTAGGGTTTTTTTTCTTCAAGTGTTTTGCTACGGTATGCTTATTTGCTGACTGTTACAGATTTAAGGTTGTATTTCTTTTTACTGTGTCCCTCCATCCATCAGTCAAGCAGTAGCAGTTGTGAGACAGAACCTGGGAGAGGGAAGAAAAAAACGCAGTTTCCTCTTAGACAGCAGAAGGGGCAGCAAGAGGGGCACAGAACAGATGAGAAAACAGCCAACTCATTTACAGATTTTCTCATTTGAGGTTCTTGATACAAAAACATTCCTGGTTCTGATGTGCAGACTGAGGCTTGTCTATATATTTATAAAATTAAGTGAAGTGCAAATCACACTAGAAGATTTATGCTAACGGTGTTTCTAAAACACACCAAAATGAGTAGAATGTATCACCAACTGCTTCTTGCAACTATACTTCTCCCACAGAAACAATTTTAATAGTTAAGCAATTAAAATAAAGCATTAGTCCAGCAGCTAAACCTAAGACTTCTGGATCCAGTACTGTGCCTTGCCACAGACTCCTTTCATGACCTTAGTTAGCTGCCTTCTTTCCCAGTTATCACAGAGATAACAGACATCTAATTCAAAAACAGTGTTGCTGAAAACTCCTGCTTAGCTACCTCTTTAACCCTTAAGGTGCCTGCAGCACTGAGCATGTTATTCTCTAGCTTTAAAGGTTCTTTGGGTGCCTACATTTGTGATTTTATGGTGTTTCCAAATTAATAGGTCTGAGCAGCTTGTCACCAATCTTGTTTTTAAGCCTGACTGGAGTACAGAAACTATAAGGTCATCCACCAAAGATGACTGGAAGGCTCCATCTGGTTCACAGACAGAAGAGAAATCCTCACCAAATGCAGCTGCAGCTGCTATTTTAAAGTACAGAGAGAGGACATGCCCCCTTTATACAATAGTCCAGGGGTGAGGGCTGTTGTCAGGACGTGTGAAACACAGATTTAGTTTCTTTCTCTTCCTGAGGGAATTCAGATTCTCATTTCCCACCTCTCAAGAGTCATTTAATCTCCTGGCTAGAGCTTATTTTGGGTAGGAACATTCTTCACCTCTTCTGCTGAAGCAATACGGCCATGCAGAAAAAAATCCCAGAGCCATTGCCTGTGGAAGACAAGAAGGATGCCTAACTCCCACGTATGCTTTAGGGAATCCCATTCACAATTCTGGAGCATACTGTGGGAAGGAAATCTCTCAGCATTAGGCACTGAAGGGGGATGTGAAGCAGAGAGGGTGCCAACAATTTGAGCTTTCTAAGTCCCATATTGAACCTGCTTCAACTGTACTTTACCTAAAAGAACCATTGTGCAGAAAAATGAGAGTTCAGATACTGATGTAGTGAATGCAGCAAAAGTATTTTGAACAGAATGTACATGTATGGGTTTCAATTTTATGATTCATGCCACAAAATTATGAATATGCATGGAAAAGTAAGTTTCTAAGACTTGAAATCCTGATAAAAAAATGCATTTGTTAATAAAACATTGGGGGAAGAAATAAAGTGGGTTTGACATTTTTAATAGAAAATGCAAAGTTGTTATATTTTCATTTAACAAGAACATTTTACAACAGAAGAAATTTGGACTAGGTATCCACAGAGTGTCACCTGATAAAATGTGTGGTGAAGTTTGAACAGCAGATGTCTCACCCAGGGACGCTTCCCTGAGGAAACAGCAGGAACCTCCTGTACACTCACTTTGCCTGGCATTCATCTCCCGACCAGCTGCCAATTTTAAACTATAGCAAGTCTCTCAGTTTATAGTCCTTTCAAGCTAAAATCTGTTACATTTGGGAAAAATAGCAATACTTATGTAAATCAATAATTGCATTGTATGTAACACAGTAAATCCATAACATGCCTAGAGTGACACTAACAACATCATGTACGGGTGTACTATCAAGCCACATGTACAAAGCGATTCGTATGCATTAGAGTCTGAATATGTTTTGTTCTAGTACTCTTTTTTTTTTTTTTTCTGGCACGAACAGTCCTCTTTTTACAATACGAATAAATATCGCTTTGTTTCATCACTTTTTTTTCCTTCAATGAAACTGTTTGCTAAGACTAAATCCTAGCCTCCATTCACATCACAGATCTGCCTACAGTTCTAATATACTACACAATGATGATTCCTGATGTCTGTTATCTTTCATGCTGAACTGCAGAGCACTGGTCAAGCAGACATGTAGGACTTGGTGAAAATCTAGTTTCTTCATATTAATGTGATTTTCAAAATTAGAGGCAGATTTGAGGTAATAATAGAAAAGAAAACATGGCATGTCTGTGGAAGTCACCATGAAAAGAGCCTTAAATTAACTATGCTTTCATTCTGCATGCTAGTATTCTGGGTTTTTCGCCTCACTGGTGCTAGGTTTTGGTCTTACATATCAGAAAATGTTCCAGTACGGAATAGAGACACAATTTTTACAGCTTGCTTTGATGCTTCTCTGGATAACTCAAAATTGAAAATATTCTTGCATTATTTTAAGTGAAATCACATGAAAGATGGCAGCTAGATCATTCGAAGGAACAGAGATCTGACAGCCAAGGCAGTTGCAGGTAGAGTCTATTGTTACAGCTGCTTTGTGATGTACTCTCAAGCACTTCCCACTGTCAAACAGAAATAGGATTTCTAAATATTTTTTCACAGCCATGTGTGAGATTCTATGTCTCAGTAACAGAAGTCTGACCTGGGGTAGATTGAAACTGGAAACGCCACTGTGCAAGTTCTACATTTACGCATGGAAATTATCATTCCTCTGAGCTCCCCAAGATAGAAAGGCCTTCTAAAGGAAACAAAATTAGTAATGTATGCATCTGAGATAATTTTACAAAAATTTAAGGAAACAGTGCTAAATAAGAGAGGGATGTGGTCATACTAAAGAAACCACAAATCAAACACCACTTTCATATTGGAGATTGAAAAAGATAACAGGATGCCCACTTGGGTCCATTTGCAATTTGACTCCATTTGACTAGTGTTGCTTAATCAAAATTTAGAGCCTGTGCTCTGATTTCTAGTTCCTGGTTTCTGAATGATTCACACTTTTTCCTTTCATTTTACTTGAGATATGCGAAAGATCTCTACCACTTTTGGAATCATGAGGGATCTTCACCTCTTAAACACTCTTAAACCTTTCAGTTCTCCAGCTTTGAAGCCTGGCAATATTTCTGCCATTTTGTTGGTTAAATGTTGAGTTATATCCCCTCTAAATTTAGTCTCATTCTTTGCATCCAAACCAAGGCACTTCTACTGAAGAGCAAAATTCACATAATTTCTTCCTCTTGCTACATTCACTAGTAGCACGTATGGTCTTATTGAACAATTTCAGCTTGTGGTCATGGCCTCTGCCTTTAATACCTCTTTTCCAAATAATACAATTACACTTTTTATGGCTAATTGTTCTAAATTTTATTTTAAATTAAGGTAATTAATTTGTATCTGTTAAGTTACAAATGGCATATTCATGGCAAAACTTAAAACTAGCCTTTATGATAAAGCATTTGTTTGCCAAAAAATGCAAGAAAAGCATCAACAACCTTCTTAAATACTTATTATGGGTACCATTTTCAAGGCACTTCATGCTCGTAACTCCCATTGATGTCAAAAAACCTCAGACTACTGCCTCCATCTAATAACTGTGAAAGTGAGAAGACTATGTTCTGCTAGAGCCATAGCATTTTTTTGCCCAGCAGAACCATTCAGAATGGAAGGCTGCAGTGAGTGTAACTTTCTTGACTTGGCTTTAGTGCTAGCACTTTCTTCCTTGAAGGCATTTCACATCTGTTTTCTGGGGTTTTCTTTAAATGCTTCAATCTGCATTGATGAAGTGGAGCATAGTCAAGACAGGTTTGAACTGTGCTGCTTCCTTGATTGAGTTTCATCTTTTTTCTTAATGAAGTCTTAGAAATGCTAAGGGAATTACATCCAACTATTTACAAGCTGAACCACTGCCCTTAACTACTTGTAAAAAAGTTGTGCTGAAATCTGTCTCCTGTTTTGCTGGAGGTATTTGAGAGGCAATGTTGGAATAAGTTAGGTCACATTTTGATAATGCAGGTGTCTCTGATTACTGCCATGCTGTTTTAAGCATGGATTTTTTTAGAGCTGTGGGATAGCTATGATTGATGACCTCTTAGTGATAGGTACAGACAGTTTCCATGCTGTCCTTGGTAAATCTAGCTTTTCCTATCTCTAGCCACTGGATTTTGTTCACTAGCATGATTTAACTTGCCTTTCTGGACAATTTATTTCCTCTCAGAGGTATGAAAGGAATATTTTTTATTCTCAAGGACCATGACATGTAGCCTTCTATTAGGCTGCACCTTGCTTCATCCCTAGCATTTGAAATTATTTAGAATAGAATTATTGAACTTCTGGTATTCCCCTTCTATTTTTATATTTTACCCAAAGATGTTTTGTTTGGTTGGTGGTTTCTTGAATAGAAAATGACAAATTTGTCCATTTAGCTAGAATTTCTGGAGTCATTGCCTGGGGAAGGGATACTTACAGTGGTTGTGCCCAGTGTCCCAGAGTCCTAGATAAATGGACATAGTTCACATGTGATGATTTTGGTACGCTATACTCACTGTACATGCATTGTAGGAAAATTTCAACATTGACGAGACAATTGCCTTGACTTTATCATCCATATCTGAGCTATCTGTGCAGCATTTTGCTGGTAGATCTTCCACATCCAAGATACAGCAAGATGTAGCCTCATTGCACAGCAGCTGCACAGCATGTAAACATACTTCTGTCCAGGAAAACTTAAAAAAAATATAGGAGCCTGAATATGTTTTGCAGGAGATTTAGATAGTATTCTCTCTCTATTTTGTATTTTTCTGAGCAAAGAAGAATATCTGAGGGAAACATAGTGAGTTCAGCCTAGTAAATAAGCAAGAGAGATTGAAAAGTAGAGGAATGGCTGAGCACACCTCTAATGGGGGTTGTCGGTTAGATATGTGACTTATAGTTGGGCTTCTCTTCTAATTAAGTCAAAATCATGTATTTCCATAGCTCTTTGGAGTCTTAATGTAAATATAGTTTGCTTTACTTAATTTACCGACATATTTTTTATATATATTGGGAGATTATAAAGAAATGTGAAATCTGTGAACCCACTGTTATTGTTAAGACTGAGGACTGCAAATGTTCTACAAAAGTTTTTGCTCCTACCTGAAACTCTGAAAGTGGATTAAAGGCTGAATGACATCCTTCCAAGGCCCACCCTGCTTTGGAATAACAATAGGAAAATGTTCTGGTTTGCAGTTTTCTATCACTTTTTCTCTAATTATTTGTTTCACACATGAAAATATGTTTGCTGCTTTTATTTGCCCTGGAGGATGCCTTTTTAATGCATTTATATATTGAGATTATTTTTACACATCACTACAGAAGACACACTCTGAGTGCCATATTTTCTAATATAAAAATTTGTATGCCTTGAGTATCCAATATCTTCACATCAACAAGTAATTTATTTCAGTAGGGACAGAGCAACAGAACATATCAGTTTTTATGTTTGCATTTTGAATACTGATACGTATTAAAAGTACGTGGTAGCTTTAAGCGTGAGTGGAAGACTTACATGTGTCTATTTATATTCTATTACTGACCAAAGAATAGAAGGCAAACTTCAGCAAATTAGTTGGAACCCTTTAAATACGATTATCATGAGCATTTTTTTCTACTGAGGGTTAAAAATCATTTGACTTAAATCTCTTTTCCATTGTCTGTACTTTATTCCTCGGGATATAAATCCATTTTGTAATTACTCCCTTCTTCTTATCTCAGAAACTTTGCCTGACACACCATTCCATATGTTTATGATTCTCTGAATGAAAAAGTGTTCCCTGACAACCATTCAGATTCTTTTCTTTTAATTTCCATTTATGCCTTATTGTCTTATAATGTTCAACTGAAAATATATGTTGCAATATTGTGTGACATTATCTGTATTACTTAAGATTTTATATAGCCATACATCAACCAAACATCAGATAAATCTCATGCTTCTCCTTTTTCCTACATCTTCCCTTTCAGAGCTGTATAGGTAGTAGATTCAATTTAGTCTCTATGACAAGTTGACTTTAAGCATTTCTTACAAACCTAGGACATCTGCAACTTTGAGTCACTTTGAAAAGTGAACTGTATATATATAGTTTGCTAAGCCTCCTCTGCAATTAAAAGAAAGGGAAAAAATGTTAAATATTTCCAATCAGCACTATGCGGTATTGTTTACAGAACTTCATAGATTTACTAGCATTTGCAAACTGAGGGAATAATCCCACAGCACACTGAATAATTGCTTCAGGACTGCAACACTATATAATGTTACCTGACTAATTTGCTGGACTTGGTAATAAATAACTAAGTTACACAAGAAAGGTATTCAGATGATTTGTAATCCTGCAATAATGGCTTCTAAATAGTTAAGATTACACTGAGAGATGAGAACCTTTTTCCCATATACCAGCAGGGGACAAAATCAGTCTTTTGAAGGCTCTGATTACTTGTGCTGCAAGTGTCTTGTCAGCAGATTCAAAATGTGCTGTGGAATGAATCTTCTGCAAGGAAGAGGTGCTGTCTATCAGCTGGGCATCTTTCCTCCCTCTCTCCCTCTACCTTAACTTCGCTTGGAATATGTGGCTGTGATAAATTAGAAGAGAAAATTCAAGATACTTCAGCACAACCAATTTAATCCTCTACTGTCAATGCAGAGGAAAGGTGACACCAATTTTAATGTCTTCCAGGTGAAAAATGTACCTTTGAAGTGAGAATATGAGGAAGTTAAGAAACAGATGAAGGAATTTCTTTTGTCCAAAATATAATGCTACTTGAACATATACAAAAATATTGTGTTCAAAGGAAGGGGTTTAAATCCATTAAGGACTGTGATCTAGTGTGAAGAAATGCAAAAAGTAAAACTCACGCTGAAGGACAGCACATATTAGAAAGGGTTGGGGGGGATCGGGTGGGAAAAAGCGAACCTCAGCCTAATGCAAGTGTTGTGGGGGGCTGAAAATCCAAATCATGATCTGAACAGAATGTCAGCCAGCCTTTACCTTTCCAATAATCCAAACCAAATCCATATCTGGTCTTTGCAAACTTTTGAGATTCTGTAGTAAAGATTTTGGTAGGTTCTGCCTGAATTTGATGAACAGAACTTAAGACAAAAATCCTTTGTATTCTTAAATAAAGCTTAAGTTACTTATGGCAAGATAAGAATGAAATTTAGTGTTTTGAAAGGATAAAATGTATCATGTTTTAACCAAGTTTTCTCTCAGTACTATAGTAAAGTAGCTTGTACTGTCTTACTGCTTCAGTGAGGAGGAGTGTCAGTTTTGCTGCTTAGAAGTCTAGCAGCCAGGTCCGATTTGCAACATGTGGAATTACTGCTTCCTTATCTCTATTTTCAGTACTCCTCAGTAATGAATTATAGGTTCCAAATAGATATTCCCAGAGTAATGTATCCTGGAGAACTTGAAGAAAAGATTGCAAAATTAGGAGCTAAAGATCATTAAATATTTCCTGGCACTGCAGAATTGTGCTATGCAGCACTGAACATCGTGCGTAGTCTGTGTGAGTATTATTTTATTCAGTCTTCCAATAATCACAATTAGACAGACAGGTGGGTTGGTGAACAAGTATCATCTCATCCTGTAAACAGAGAAGGGCATAGAAAAATGGTCTAAAAAGTGTAGAAGTTTGATTTTAATCCTGTTTCCCACTTCCGGGTTTTACCCATCCAACCGTTCTGTCTTCCAAGGTTTTTGCCTCTTGCCTTATTATTCAAATTTATGAACCAAAATTGCGAATTTCCTAACCAGAAGCCTGAAGTTCTGTTTGAAGGCAAAAAGCCAGGAAATGTTTTGTTTTGGCAGGCATGTGGCCGAGAGTTTTATTAGTTGTCATATTAGTTGACTTTTTTTTTTTTTGCATGCTAATCAAATTTCCAAAGACCTAAATTACTCCCAACGCTCAATGCTCACACTGCCTCTCACAGTGGCAGAGACGTACCACTGTCAGCAGAAGTAGGCAATCAGTCAGTAGAAAAGTTAATGATCTTCAGAGACCTGTGTTTGCAACTTCAACTACTTTCCTGACAGAACACCCCACAGAAGGGGGAAACAGACCACTGCAATCTTCAGAGGGCTCTGAATTGGCTATTTCATCAATCTTCCAACTAATGGTTGAGTGCTGTGGGAGAGGAAGTGAGAATGACTATGCTTTTTCATCTTTTATCGTGATCTTCGGAGCACAGCACTATAGATGCCATTGGTCTCAGGCCAAAAAAGTGATCCTGCTATGTTTTTGCTTCTGTCACCAGCAGCAACATAAATCAGCTGTTTTCCCTGCTATTGAGTGCTGTCCTCTGCCCCATGCATGCCTGTATCAATCTTCAGTAAAAAATCATATACTGGAAATTACAGTTTATTCAAATAAGCATATTGCCATCATAGCATATATGCCTGTGAGACAGTTTTCTGTTCCTCAGATGCTCCCCCAGCTTCTTACTCTACTCTACTGGCAGATCAGAGCTGAACTCAGGCATTGTTATTCAAAGCAGCGCTTATTATCTGAAAGGATGAAAACTCTTATGAATGGTAGCAAATCACTGAATATGGTATCATCTCATGGAGGGAACGGCAGTCTTGATAAGATTCTCTGTGGTCTTTAGGCTCAAAAGCATTTCTGGAGACCTGGGAGAAATTAAGAGAGTGGCATTTCAGTTACCTCCAGCTGTGTCCACTCTTCCCAAAGTCATGTACAAGTGCCTAGATGGGAAAAGGATGAAGTAGCAGAAGTATCAAGCTCTCTCCAGACATGAAAAGGTGGTATTCAGGGGCCTGAGCCAATTGCACAGATGAATTTTGGGGCAGCACTGCTTAGACTAAAGTTGTCCCTACACATTATAGAGAGCAAGTTAGAATCATCCTCTTTACACTGCCACCAAAAAAGATGAATAAAAATGAAGGCACAGTATAGATTACAGTAAAGGGACACTCAAAGTTGGCCATTGCATTTGAATTGCAAAGTAGCAATCAATTAGTTTATCATTAATCAGATAATTTTGGGGATCATGAATAATATGAAATGAAAAGAAGAAATAACTAGCAGGATAATTTTCAGGAACCATCTCTCAGCTTTATAAACTAATCCTCCTCTAATGGCCCTTTTTAATGTAATTTATAGGTTCATCATTACCCTTTTTGTATTAGTAATTATTTCTAAAATACCAAAGAACCATCTTTTTTTCAAGGTCCTTCTATGTGCCTGATTTACAGCTGGGCTCGTGTTGGACTCTGTCTTTCTGAGGTTTGACATTTCAAAATATTTATAGCTCTTTTACGTTAATGCCTTTCTCATGAATCTGAAGGTGACCGTTATTTCTTTCATCTTGTTGTAATTAAATGGATCAACTATAGCTTTATTATTTCCACTATTTATCTGTGCAATGCATTAAACATTCAGATTAGCAAGTGATATTGAACATTATGTGAATTATAACAAACAAATATTTCCTAAAACATAGGTTACACTTGATGCATTGGCTAAGAAATTGTTCCAAGTGAAAGCACAAAATCTTTAATATTTTATTGATCAGATCTAAACCTTCTGCCCAAAGTGGCAATTAAATTTCAATTAAACTGACTGAAAGCATCATATTAAATTTCAGCACTTTATGAGCTATCAGATAATGCTGCAGGACAAATCTTTAGTATGATCACACTCTTTTCAAATTATATTATCCTGTTCATTCACAATAAAAGTGACAGTTTTAGGTATACTTTCAATATTTCTTGAATATAAACCCTCTAATGAACACATTTTATTGCCTTTAAATCAATTATTATTGGATATTTTAATAAAGTGAATTGAGCACTTTGTTTTACACACTGCTTAGAAGTTATTATATTTTGCAGTCAGCATAGCAAAGAACAGTAACAGTATGACAGAAATATCCAAATACCTAACATTACAAAATAAATTTAATCAGCTATTTACAATGATGAATACACTAAATTCCATTTCACAACAGCTACTGGTATAACATGTTAATTAATAAATTATTAAATCTTCAGGCGTTGGGTCTCACTTCCTTCAGCACTGTGCTTCTGTAAATAAGCTTGAAATTATACAACCAAAACTGCACAGATATGCTGAAACTGCTTTTAAAGCATTGTCTCATAAGAAGACCTCAGTATTTTACTGTTCTCTCTCCCTTTGTTTCAGTGGCTCTGTGTGTGCGTCACTGTTTAGGTTGTCCAAAATACAGCTAGTTGTGGATAAACTTGCTTAACTAACAGATGATTATCACTCGGTCTTCTTTTAAGCTGCACACGTATACATCCTTAACTGTAAATAACAATGATAGCTATACTTTTATCATGAAACACAGATTAGGCATGAGACAAATCTAACACACTTCCAAGAATAGTCAAATTCCTTTCATTTAGCAGGTGCTTGGGCACGTTGAACTGAATATATTTACTGCCTCTTGTAAACAGAAATCTATATTCTGCACTGATATTAAAAAGTTACTGTGTTCTTATGGATGATTGATTACCTGAAAATAATTATCTACAGAAGTAGTAGATAAATTCCCAGGTGGACTTCTACAGTGCTGTATAGTCATTGTGTGGGGGAAACCTTATATTCTAACACCCATAAATTCCCTCCTTCTGCAGATGCAGATTTCCAGAGTAAGGAAGCCAGGTAACATATCTGGTTTGGGACAAGGCTTCCTGAGAACTCATTATCTACCAGTAAATGGTGTCTCATGTAGGATCTTAATTCCTTAAAGTCAATCATCCTCTAGCTCAGGCTTCAGGAAGAGCAGAATAGCAGGCTCAAAGAAAAAGCCTGCTAAAAGAAAAGAGTCCAATTTCTCCTTTCTGCAAATAAGTCTATCATCTACTCTAATAGTCCCTTCACATATCACACTAGGTTTTCAAGGAGAAGAAAATGTAATGTTTTGTTGCATTTGAAGAGAAACAAAAAAAATCAATAAAGGTAAATACAGAGAATACAGAGGAGAGAAAAGTGCCTTTGTTTAGAGGAACATGAGTTTTGTATTTGAAGTACAGAGTTAAAAATCTGAGGCATGTCTTTTTCTGACACAAAATACAATATTCCAGAGATTGTATTATCTCATATGAATAAGTATGTTTTGTTTATTTTTATCAGTAAACACTTCATTCTACTATTCTTCTCCCTTGGGAGCAGAGTGAAGAATTAGGTGTGTAAGGAAATAGAAAAAAGAGGCTTTTGCAAAACAACAAAACTACAGAAAGCACTCATTTGAAACCAGTGCTCTTTTATTTTTCGGTACATGCCATGATGAGAGAAGTCCTGCAGAGGGTCAAACAATGCTTAAGTAGCTAAGTAAAGGAATTGGCCTCCAGAGCAGGTGTTCATGCTGTCTCAGCAGGCAGGGATAGTATATGTTGCATCAAACGCAGTTTGCTCAGCATGTGTTCACATCTCCCCTGACCCCTGGCTTTGCTACCACGAAAGCCTCATGAGAAAGGAGCTGTGTTTGAAGGGAGTGTGGGTGGATCTTTTCAGCAATCTCGGCTGCACAAACAAGTGAGCAGCAGCCATTTTTTAAAAACAGGATCTTCCTCTGCCCTCATTTAAGAAAGGTCCCAACCCAGCCCCCAGCGATGTTGCTAACAGAGCTGGCTACATTCAGTGATCACACTGCTGAAGTCACATTGCACCCTGATGGTTCCCAGACGGCTTCCTAATGTCAGCCTGACCAGTGGATTTTGCAATATTTTCAGAAGGCTCGATCCCCTTAAACAACAGCTCTATTTTTAGGTACAGATAGTGAACCCCTTTAACATTGGTAGGCATTCACACAACGTATCAGTGGAAGTCAATCGATCTATCTAGGATATCATTCAAAGTAGTTTGGCTAATCAGCTACAAAGTAATAAATTTGAAAGCCTACATTTGGGTCACTTCTGTCTGGTCTACCTGTATCTGGTGGCTGGAGGGACATTTTCTTTTGATTCATCAGCTTTCATTCAGACCAACATTCCCTGTATGGATCAGGTGATTTGTACAGCAAGAATACTGAAAAGGGAAAAATCTTTTTCTCTCATGTCTCCTGAATCTTGACTATTTTTCAAAGAGCAGGATCAAGCTCAACACGAAGAAAAGCTGTGTAAATGTTGGATAGCTTCTAAATATATTAATCCCTAGACATGGGCCTAAGAATAATTTTAGTTTTGTTTTAATGGAGCTATTGAGTGATTTTTATCATTGAATTTTATTTGACTGCAGTGGAACTCTGCAGGAAGCTGCTAAGTTTATATGGTAATGGCGAGAGAGAGAAAGGAGGTGGGGAGTGGATAGATGGCAAAAGCTTGCCTCAGTTTGAACGTAGTCTGTGTTTTATTCAATCCTTACAATTCATTCTGGTATGGCTTTGTTGTCTGAGCAAATCTTTCTGAATCTAACTTAATAATCAACTTTTACAGATTCTTCAAATACATTTGAAACTGCCAGTGAATCATAAAAGCTGAACTGAAGCCAACTTCACTACTGTTCTTACTCATATTTAGTGATAAGCTGGATTTATTCTTAATGCCAAGAAAAAAAAACTATTCATTTTGGTCAGCTGTACACGTGTGAATTTACATTTGTTCTCCAACATTCATGCAAAGACTGGCGTGCCATTGCGGAATGCAGAAAACAATCTATCAGGCTTTCAATAAACTGGAGAATATATATGTGGTTCAACCTATCTAAAATG
>JANHGB010037741.1:0-36189 GCA_026283785.1 Coracopsis vasa
CTGTTAAAAAAGTTGGGATGCATCTATTAGTCAAGAAGATAACATGCAATTAGAGTGTGCATTTCCTTATTTTGCCTTCATGAGCTGTCTGCATTTGCCACTTGAAGTTATACTGTTTATATTTTTCACAGGAAAGTTTACTATGTTTCTTACAATATTCACAAAAGTGTCACATTTCTTGGTAAACCAGAAAGAGCAATCTGTCAAGCACAGAAACTTGAGTTGTAGTGCTCATTTTAATAAATCATTATGCAGGGATGGCTCAGATAATGAAGCTTGCATTATCGGCTTAAAAGTCACATACACACACAAACATCATTTTCATTCCTCTTCAAAATACATTGTTCAATAATGAGGAAGATATTTCCTATTAAAACCTTCTACCTGTGCCAAGAACCAGAACCCGCACTGAGAATTCTCAAACAGAAAGCAGAGACGTAGTGTTATTTTCTTAATATACCTTAACAGCAGGTACAATAATGTGAACCATTTCATGAAAAATGACATTTAGTTGTAATTTCTTAAGAGGGAAAAAATGCCTCAAAGCTAAATTCTTGTGTGATCATCAAGTTAACTACTCCGAATCATTATTTTCCTATTTATAAAGAATGAGCACTAAAGCAGAGATGTGCAGACTGTTAAATTGCCTAGAACTTTCATCAGAGAAACAAGTTGGGAGAAAAAAATTAAATCAAGCTTTTCCAGAAAAAAAATTGAGCTGTGGTAAATATGCTTATAAACAGACCATTGGAAAATTGCTTTCAAAGTTGATCTGAAAAACATTTTAGCAGTTTGGTTTTCAATACATATAACAACCAAAGAAAAAGTAGAGGGATAAAGAGTTCTAAATTATACTGAACTACAGTTTAGATTTACGTGGTCTCCATTAGCAAAAAGAGAAAAATCATAGAATCCCAGACTGGTTTGGGTTGGAAGGGACCTCAAAGCTCATCCAGTTCCAACTCCCTGTCATGGGCACGGACACCTTCCACTAGAGCAGGTTGCTCCAAGCCCCATCCAACCTGGCCTTGAACACTGCCACAGACAGGGCAGCCACAGCTTCTCCAGGAAACCTGCGCCAGTGCCTCACCACCCCTACAGGGAAGAATTTCTTTCCAGTATCTAACCTAAATCTCTCCTCTGGCAGGTTAAAGCCATTCCTCTTGTCCTGTCCCTACATGTCCTTGTAAAAGTCCCTCTCCAGATTTCTTGTCAGCCCTTTAGGCAGTGGAGTTACTCTAAGGTCTTCCCTTAAGGAGCCTTCTCTTCTCCAACAAGCCCAGCTCTCTCAGCCTGTCTCCAGAACAGAGCTGCTCCAGCCCTTGCAGCATCTCTGCGGCCTTCTCTGGACTCACCCAAGGAGGTCCACGCCCCTCTTGTGCTGGGGGCCCCAGAGCTGAACACAGTACTCCAGGTGTGGTCTAACAAGAGCTGAGCAGAGCGGGATATTCCTCTCCATCAACCTGCTGGCCACACTCCTTTCGATGCAGCTCAGTACACGGTTGGCTTTCTGGGCCAAGGAGATGGTTCTCTACCCCAGGAGGTGAAAGTTACAGGAAAGTGATCTTCTTCCAGTCAGGGACCTTTAGCTTACCCTTTGCTGCTCATCTCTCAATGGTGCCCAGCTCCATGGGGAAGTCTAGTCTATTTAGGGAGTGGGGAAAACAGTAACTTTTGCAGAGATCCTATGCCATTTCACCTTCTCCGGATTAACATGAGAGATAAGCAGCTACACAATTGCATCAGAGCTTCTTACTCTTGAGAAAAGATATGAGAATGCTTTCAAAAGCATAATGCATCTATGCTAACAGACTTATCTCAAGATAAAACTGTTAGCGTAAGGATCTTTTCAGGCAAGAACTCAGGTCTGTTTTCTCACACCCTGAAGCTGACTGTGTACTTGTCAAAGGATAAGACAACCCAGAATTTAGTACTTACTTTGCACATAGAGTTTACTGCCTAACCAGAGACATACAAGTTCTTGCACATTTTTTTATAGTTATTGTCTACCATTTCTACTCTGATGTGAACCAGATTAAGACATCACCCCACTGAAACATCAATGCACAGCTTTTTTGCTTTATTTGATAGTTCTAATGACCCCCATCCACAAAAGAACCCAGAACTAGCCAGAACCAAAGCATCACAACACACATTCATTGCTCTGTTCTTCAAAAATGATTTATCTATAATTATTGCCCTCTTCCCCTCAAAGCACACAACACATAATTAATCAAAGTTCAATATACAGAACAACATCAGGACTGATCTTGCAGTGTACTTCCCCAGCTCAAACCCACATTAGTACGTACAAACAATTCCAAGGGCTATATTATTTCTTGGTAACTTCTTCTATGTCTAAGAAGTTACCAAACAACTGTGGACTGCAATATGCTTAAAGGGAACATGGTGGCAGTTTAGAACGGTAACTTTGGACCTGCTCTATCAATTCACAACCGATTTTGTCAAGAGATCTCAACTACAGGCGAGATCAAGTTCTCCAATTACTACCATCATTCTGTTAAATACAGATTGACCAGTGAGAAAGTACTCAGGCACTAAGAGCACAGTTCATCCAAAATTACCATAACACAGAGATGTCATATCCTGATGATTCCCTACGAAGAAGGGCTGTATGTTGTTTTGTGTACCAACCCTGCTTTAAGAAACCCAGGGTTCAGTTGACAGCTTTGTATATGCTCTTTTCTTCTGCAGAATTTATTCTTAATCATTTTCATCTGCATTAAAGGAGTAGATTAACTGAAAGTGAAAAAATAAATATATTTTCCTGTAATCAGCATGATTGTCTATAGTCTAGAGCATGAGTTTTAATCTTTATCAAATGCCATTAGTCATAAGCTTTCTGAAAAATGTCACACTTTTGCATAGGATCTCTCAATCTTAGATAAGATCTTACTTAAGCTTCCTCCCAGGACATAAATAAAGGTTTATTTCCTAATGTGAACGTTTCTTAATTTAAAGAAAAATCCTTTTGAGATAAATTCCCACTGTTTCACACTCTTTCACATAGCTGCTTTACAGAGGAGTCATAATCAAAACTAGCCTGTGACACTGTCAGGTGGATTGCCACTGAGGGACATTACCACTGAAGGTCCAAAACTTATTAAAAATGCAACACTGCCACTAAAGAGTAATACATCAGAATTTCTTGATCCGTCTTTCGAAGTGAGCAGAGCAACACTGATTAATAGTATCCATTAAGTTCAATTTCAATGGTTATGGAAGACAGTGAACAAAGAAACCAAAGCATTTGCCAAGGAGAAACAAATAAAACCATCTTCCATTCTTCTTACTTTTATGGGATAAAGAGAATCAATATTGAAAACTCTATCAGGCCAGCATGAAGGAATCGTTACACAACTTATGATTACGCAATACCCATGCTGTGGTCAGCCCTCAAAGGGAAAAAAAAAGAATTGCAAGCTACTTACTGTTTTACTGTTCACAGTAGTCTTTAAGCAAGAATCCCACTAGTTGAGCAAGTCAAACACACCTTGCACAAAGAGGAGGAAATATGTATGATATAAGCATGTTACTCCTACACTATTAGAAATTCATTGCTGAGATTAAAAAAAAGCTTAAATGTTCATTTCAATATCCTGTATACAGAATACTACAAGTACTCAGCCAAGACAAATGTATGGCAATTGCTTCCAAATCCCACAGGTATTCACCAAGATTCAAAACTGCAAGGTACAAGCAAACAGCTATACACTCTACCACTGAACTCAAGCAAAGCTGTACCACCTTTTAAGATCCTCAAATTTTATTCGTCTAGTGCAATCATCAGAAAAGTACCTCCACCTTGTCAGTGTTTGACGATTTTTACAGAAATTTTATGATAAATTGATTTTTAACCTCCACAGGGAAAGGCAGTTTCACCAAAACAAATCCTGTCACTTATTGCTCACTCAATAGTAGCATCATTAGCCTACCTTTTCTTTTAGTTTTCATCTACTTGATAGAACTACTCATTTGTTAAAACAATGCAAGAAATGAAGCATGTACACATATATTTCAGACAAACTCTTGGCAGTAGAGCATATGAAAACCTGGATATAATTCAAAAGCAATAAAGCTGTTCACACTTCAGCTCAATGATTTTTGAAAGCAATGTAAAAAACAACTGCATTTCTTTTGCAAGCTGCATATTACAAAGCGCAGCACAATGCAAAAAAATACAAGATAAAATATAATCTTTCATGAGTATATGCACCCTCCTTAGACTTCTTTACATCACCTTGCTTTCCAGGGGACATATTCTGCATTTGACTTCGAATATGTGAAGGAACAGGTTAGAGTTTAACATGTTTATACCAGCTATTCCACATTATCACTTTTCTTTACACAGAGGCCTATCTTCTAAGTAAACAATTCTACTCCAGTTTAACAAAAAAATCATAGTGATGGTTTTCTTCTCTAGGTATCTTAAGAGAGTGAAAGAAACTAGAAAACAATTTTCCACATAGCTTGAGCACCACTTAAATACAGATGCACTTAGCAACAACAAAAATCAATTCTCATGCAACACAGATGTTTAGATACTGCCTATGAATATGCAATCTCGTCATGCTGGTTTATGAGATGACAACATACAAAGCTGATAAACTGCAAAGCCAGAGGCAAAAGAGTCTATCCCATCAAGAAACAGAATTACTGCCCTAGTAAGTAATATCATAACAGTATTACTTTCGCTCTTGTGCTGCAAACATTTAAGATGAGGTTAAATAAACTTTTTTTTCCTCAGATAAAAATTTGTGGGTTTTTTTTGGTTTTGGTTGGTTGGTTTTTTTTAAGAGGCTTCCACAAATGTTCAGAAAAATGGGCAACCAGGAAGTCTGGGTGTTCCAAAAGTTATTTGTGTTCGGCTTTATGCTATTCTAACCTATACAATGAATCGTGAATCTGAAATACCCTGAAAACAAGTTCCATATACCTTTATTCATAAAATACACTTCAGTAGAGAGCCAAGAGTTCTCCTTGTTTCTGCAGAAGAGCTAAAATTTTAGAAACATTTTATATTAATCCTTCATAAATAGATTTGTTTATAGGCACACAATCCTGCCCACAAACATGAGACCCACACATTTATTACAATGAATCAGAGAACTTGCTTCTTATTCTCCAATTAAACATATTCTGCTAGAAATTGTGACAGCATTTTCCTAGGGTACAGTCTATGTGTGTTCATTGCATTTATCCACCACCTCCTTCAGCCTGCTGACAATATTTTGCCTAACGCAGCCCAGGATTCCACTAGCCTTCTTTGCGGCAAGGGTATATTGTTGGCTCATGTTCAACCTGGTGTCCAATAGGACCCCTAGGTCTTTCTGTGCCAAGCTGCTTTCAAGCTGGGTAGACTCCAGCACATATTGATGTATGGTGCTAAACTGCTGCTCCTAGCACCACACTGGGTAAATTGCTGGTCCTAGGCAGGTACCACATTGGTCTCAACAACACATTGCTGTAGTGCCCTCTGTTCACCCTGAATGCAGGGAGCTATAGATGTGCCATGAAGCACTTCCATTTTGGTTTCAAGCAGAAGTGCGTGCACTCCTGAAAGTGTCAAGGTCAACTGCCTAACACAAGCCTCCAGCTAAAGATACAAGGCAAATTCACAACAGAAAGCAACTCTTCAGCACATTGAATCATTAATGTAAGTGGCAGATGCACTACCAGTATCAGAGATACTACAGACCTTACTGGTTTATTCCCCAGTCTGACCCAGCAGTAATATCAGCAGTTTAACAGCTGCCTTGCGCTCATTAGAGGAATGATTCAGTGCATCAGAATTATGGCACAAATTGAGAGTTCAGACATCCAGCTTTCTTAAATAAGTAACTCTTTTTCCATTCTCTCCTTTTCCCATGGGTCTGTGTAGCAATTCAAAGAAAAAACTGAAGGTGTGACTGAGTTTGCACTACTGTTTGGTTTCCAACTGAAGAAGTCTGATGACAGCAGTTCATTCCCAATGCTGAATAAAGAGAAAAAAGTTTTGACTAAGAAAGTTTGGCATGAAGACTAAATATGTAGTGTAACAATTGGAACGGAATCTTCCATTAGTTTTAGACTGATGTTAGTTCAGGGAATTCAGAGGGGACCAGAGCAGAAGTAACACTTGAAACTGGTATAAAGTGATATCCTTTGCCATCCACTCATCATTTCTTCTTCAAAATGTTGTACATAAACAGCACATTTTTGTGTTTTATACTTCCTTTGAAAATCCTCTGCACATACACCTGCTTTTGACATCATGTCATCTCTTAAATCAGTCAAGATGACAAGTGACAAACAAGAACAGAAATGCAAATTCTCCTTTGCACACAGAAACAGTATTGCGCTGAAATGCCAATCATTGAAAGATTTTGTATCTGCAAAAGACACAAAGGAACATAGAGAAAGAAAATTTAAAGATCTGACGTCCTGCTCTGCTTTCTCTAGAAAGCAATTTCATTATATCCCTACCTTTCACATCAGGCACAAAGAAACAAAAAACTGTCTGAAGTTCGACAAGGAAATTAACAAAGAAAATTCGACAAGGAAATGTGACAAGGAAAAAAAACCAACAGTCTTGTGTAGTTCTGAAAATACTGGAGATGTGCAGTGATCCCAATTATTAGGCAATAACAAGTAATTATAATTCATAAACTAGTGCATGGAAAATAAAATTAATTTTAAAAACCTACATTAAAAAATTAATTTCCTAATTTCAAAAGAATCATTACGCTAGAAATCCAAGTGAAGGCATCAGCTGTCTGGACATCATGAGACATTGCAGAAGCCACAGCAGCTCCAATAGAGCACAAATTTGAGAGTCCACCACACTCCTAGTTTTACTGGGTTTGCACAACAAGGTTTTGGTAGCAGGGGGGCTACAAGGGTACAGCAGGGTTACCAGCGTGGTTTCTGTGATAAGCTGATAGAAGCCTCCCCTGTGCCTCAGAGAGCCAATGCAGCTGGATCCAAGATGAACCCACCACTAGCCAAGGCCGAGCCAATCCGCAATTGTGGTAGTGGCTGTGGGATAATGTCTTTAAGAAAGGGGAATAAAACCTGAAGAACAGCAGAGTTAGAATATGTGAGAAACAGCTCTGCAGACACAAAGATCAGTGAAGAAAGAGGCGCAGGAGGTGCTCCAGGCACTGAAGCAGAGATTCCTCTTCACCTGGTGAAGTTATACATACCGAGTATCCAAGTACAACCAATAGTTCGTGAATTTGAGCCACATCTCGTTAAAGAAAACTCTTCCACTGAACTTCTCCTGCACAGACTGATAACAATTTAAAATGTTCTCCTGCTCTCATGCTTTTTTCTTTTTTTCTACATTGATACATTTAGTCAGAAACCATTCAAATATAAAATTACAAAACCAGGTACAATTATTTGAAAACTGCAGAAGGCAGCAAAAAGAAGAAAAAGCTCCAACCAGGATAACGAGAAAAAAGGAACACATTATTTCTAACCGCAAGTGATATTTTCAGACCTTTTCCCTATAATAATCAACAAAGCTGAGAATACTGCCTGTATTTTAATTACCTGATGTTTCAGTATTTAATGTTTGAGAGAGTAAACTTAGACTGAAATATCTATATCAAGCATCCTGTCTGAGACACTTCTCAACCAAAGTAATTTTCTTCTAAGAATGAGGCTATGAGACAGCATGATACTTCGTGAACAAGTTAAAACAAAACAGCTGATCCTTTCATTGGATGACTGTTACTTTTGCTCTTTGCAGCAGAAAGATCAACTTTGATAAGGGCGTTCTTTGAGAAGGATGGTTTCCTGTCACAGGCTCCACCAAGTCTTTCAGGGACATAGGACCAGGTTAGCTGCTCAACAATTCATAGTCGGCATGCTTAGGCCTGGTCTTAAGCAGCACTTTTCCTCCCACTATACTTTTGAACTCCTATGGCCTATTATATACCCAGAAAACTTCTGAGATCAAGGATGCCTCTCCTAAAGACCCCCTGTCCACATCTCCAGCAAGTCACTTAAGAAAAAGAAAAAAGCACCATGAAGCACATCATCATCAGGAGAGAGACAAACTAGGGCTGTAAAGAGAAAGGAATGATTGATGGCTGGTAGATGCAGTATACGGAAGCTGAAAAGGGTACAGTGTGTAACTGGAGTAGAGGACATACAGAAAGGAGAACAAGGATGTATCTGTCCCATTTCAAGGCTGGAAGTAACAGGCCAAAGAGACTGACATCAGAAAGTGGGACATAAGAAGCTCAGAGAGCGATATAGGAACTGGTTATGCCACATGACAAAACCAGAGCAAATAAGGACTTGGGTGGGCCAGGATCTAAGACAGCACAGAGTATTTCATATGACACTGGATTTGAGCAATCTAAGGAGTCTAGACTGGAAGAGAAAGATAGGACTAAACAGATCAAAGTACTTCTATCTCAGTGCAGTACATGGTCTGCAGGAAGGTGTTCCTCTCAAGAAATATCATCAAAACCCATGGTAAAGCGAAGCAGGTTATCTCATTTTCCACTACCACAGGTCCACATCAACGCTTATCATGAGTTACTTCATTAGCTCCAACTTACTAAGACCTGTGAGAGGTCTGAAGTATTATACCTTACACTTCTGTGATGTCACATGATATAACTTCTGAGGCTGTAAGGCAAGAAGAAGAGTTTACTTTTAAGGCTAGGAAATAACAGATCTTAAATAATCTCCTCACACTGAATTCACCCCCTTTTCTAGGTACTTTGTGACTGATGCCACCTTGGGAAACTCACTCCTCTGTCATAATGTTCTTCTCCTCAAGGCTTCTGCTGAGTGAAGAAAAAAAAAAGGACTAATACCTACTGAAAATCTCTCTTTGCAAGTGCAATAAGGCATTATCCCATAATTTACTTGCTTTCAGTCTAAAATGCTTATCTCCCTCAAGGTGGTTAGTCCAACAGTCTTCACAGCCATGTTAATCTCCTCCTGCTCCACAGTCACTCTCTGTCTCTGTAGGGGAAGAAGAAGCTGCGCTGCTTCTCTGTCTCCCATTTGGCTAATGAATGTCTTTTTAAGAAGGCATGAACATGAAGTGGAACTTACTCTAATGAGGCAGAGATAATACAAATTCCAGAGCAAGTAAAAAATTATGGCGAACATGCACTTGAGATGTAGAGGCTCCAATCCAGACTTGTGATCTGCTTGAGAGAATTGTCCAGGGAGAGCATTAGATTAATGACATGAGAAAATGGTAAAACTTCAACTGAAGTTCAAATGTGAAACAGTAAGAACATACTGAGCAAGGTGGCAATGAACTTCAGCTACAGTTTCTAGATCCATAACCTTAAATCTAAAGTAAAAAGCCAAGCGTATCTATTTGGGTGTATGGGGAGAAGGAAAGCAACTCAGAGCAGATACCAAACCCTGACTCATCCGCGGATAACACTGTTTCTACTCTGTACTATATCCAGGCTTGCATTTAATCTTGACCCTAATTACTGGATAATAGTGATTATTTTTTCAGTCAGTTCCAAGAAACCCTTTAAGCAACTACCAAAATTAAATACTTGTGGTTGCTTATTCTCTCCACAATTAACAACAGATAAGATTTTTATCCTCTCAGTCTCTGTTTCTGAGAAAGCCATATGCCCCTTCCCTTCTCTTTCCTCTTTATACATGTAAGAAAGTATTTTTCTCAGAAACAGCTCCTCAAATTTGGAGCTGGTAATAAATTTTAAACACATGAAGCTACAAGAATTTCCCAAGTTGGCATTAAATAAACGCAAAAGAAAACAACTATAACACAGCTGTTAGTATATTCGATTTGCTTGTAACTAAGAAAAAGAGTGCTTGTCCTTACAACTCAATTCACCTACACAGATCCATGCAATTTAATGCTCCAACTAGTCAGAGCAACCACAGTTACTACAAGTCTCATTTGTGCAAACCAGACTTTGCATGTACAATTTGCCAGAGACTACTTCCACTTTCTACTCACCTAAAGGGAAGAACAGGTTATATGTATTTCCAAATGCTTGCTAGGAAAGAAAATGTTATATATTGTATTTTATAGGTGTATATAGATGCATTTTCTGGAAATACTTTAGATACAGTAAGGAACAGCAAGCCTGTGCATGGAAAACAACATTCCTTCAGATTTTTACTAATGGGATTACAAGTCTGACTCCATCACTGTGCGGCTGCCACCAGAGCCATCAAACCCCAGTCCCTCTACTGGGAAGAGGACATCGTTTTAAACTTTGGGTTAAAAGCATCAAGTTCAATCATGGAAGATATAAACAGAACCTGAAACCTAACCCCTACTTCCAGAAAGTTCCTACTGTTGCTAATGTTGTTAATAAAGGCCTTCTTTTTCCAAGTATTACTTTTTCTTCTTGTAATTAGTAAGCCATGCAAGCTCAATGGAAAAATACTGCCGAAACGTGGATAAATGTGACATATATAATGTCTCATGATGTCTTACTGAGTTAAGAAGTAGGCGACATATTCATCTTTCCTTTCAAAGCAACCGGAAGCTGCTGACAAGTGATTATGTGTCACCGAAATAATTACAGAATAGGAATTAATAAGTAAGATACATCAAACAAAACACTGGGTATAATACTCTGGCAATTATGCAGCCCAAGTAAACAAAAATCAGCTTTGACCTTTAAAGACTGGCTGATGGCTTTGCGAGGTCTAAGACTGCTAAGGTTTACGGGTCTCATGATTCCAGTCGCTTCGGCACTGCTCAGGGTGCGGAGGCCATTAACATGACAACAAGCAAGTTCACAGCATAGAGGCAACACATAAAAAATTAGGGAATTGCTACGCTTTCGAAACTAGCTTAAAAACATTCACGTACCGAGAGCCGCTGCTCAGGTGCCTGCGGGATCCGTGCTATCCCCGGTCTCTCTGAGGATAGGCGAGGCGGGTCCTGTCTGCTCCGGTCCGGTCCGGTCCTAGCCGGTTCCAGCCGGCTCTAACGGCCCCTCAGCCGCGAGTGGGCGCTTCGTACATACCGCTCTCGGCTAAAGAAGGGCGGGCGCTGCCCGGCGGGGAGCCCTGACAAGGGTGAGGAAGGGCCCGGCCAGCCCCGAGGGCAGAGCGGCAGGAGGGGCTCCCGCCGCCCCCCACAGCGGTTCCACGGAGACTCCCCGCCGGAGGAAGCGGCTGGAGAGCTCCTGAGAGAGCTGCGGCCTGCGCGGAGCCCGCACTGGAGGCGAAGGGAGCAGCATCAGCCGCCATCTTCCCGCACCCCTCGAGGCGGAGGGGGTCAGGAGTGAAGGAACGAAGGTGAGCCTGGGTGGGAGGTGTTCTTAATTTGACCTTTGTTTCTCACCATTAATTGTGATGAGTTTAGATTGGGTTCTCACAGGCATGTCTGGTTTGCCCTAATTAGCAAGTCTTTACGTCAACCTGTGATGTTTCCCATCTTTCTTCCCCTTACTGAGGAGGGGGAAGTGAGAGAGTGGTTTCTAAGCTCAGCATACTGCAAGCCAAAATCCATTAGCAATATGATAGGCCATACTCACATATACCTCCATTCATGAGAGCTTGTGGATAAAAACCCAGGTATGCTTTTGCCTATGTTGCTTGGAAATACTACACTGAAGTCCTGTCATGCCCTCTTAGGATGTTAAAGTTGAGAACCCAGAGACTGATATCAAAACAAATAGAATATTGTTATAGTACTGCATCAAATAACGAGTACCACAGGCCAATAAAGTTAACTATATCTATTGTGTTAGGATAGTGAGTATTGGTGGCTTAAGAAAAGCTGCACTGGTAATACCTGCTTTAAATTTCTTTTAGTTCACATTAATTTCATCACAGGTAAGACATAACAACATAAATCAACCAAAGGAAAGGTTGTAGGTAGGGACCTACAAGCAGGAAGAGAAGTCAGGTAAAGATGCGCACAGAGTACTGAGCAGAGCAACTTGCTTGTTTTCTGGAGGAGAAAAAGTTGTTTCTTTTAAGCACAATGTCATTGGTTGCTAACCTTCAGCATCATGGGCGTCCTTTTCCAAAAGGAGACAGCAGTAGTGAGAATCTCAATGCAGCTCCACTTTCACAAGTTGTTTAATTTTCAGACCTTTATTTATCAGAGTATTTGGGACATTTAAAAACTACTATTATAACAGCAGCAGCAGCACTGTTCATAATGCTTCTAATTTCACCAGCTGGAATGCTGCCACGATGAAAACCAAATTACTAAGCTGCATTAAGATTTATAAATACAGCTCTTTTTATTAAAGTATTCTGAAAAGCCCTTGAACTTTCTCTGTATCCAGACAAAAACACAGGTTTGAGATCTCTGCAAGGTTTAAAACTCAAACTTTGGTGAAGTAAAATGGAAGTTACGGTTTGGGAGGCTTCTGTCAGATTTAAATTCTCCAGAAGCCTGTTAAATAGGAGAATATACTTTCTAGGCTAGTGAAGCATGGTACATAACTCACCGATGGTGAAGCCCTTGCTTCTCCTCAGCATCTGGTCTTATTAGTAAAACCACAAAAACCCCACCAAGACCACAAAAGGGATTCTAGAGCAAGTAAATAACATATAAGGGAGTTAGGTAAACAAGAGGTTTTGAAAATAAAAGTACTGAACTGGAGGAAATCACACCATGGAGTAATTCAGTAACTTGTTTTGAGATTGATGGTACCTACCATTTCATTAACAGCCCTGCCAAAATAATAGGTAGGCACTAATAACATGAAGTGAGCAATTGCTGATAACACAAAGACCAGAGCAGTATAAGAATTAAATGGTATTAAGGAGAGCAGTAAGGCATGCTGAACATTCAATTATATGAGGTGCAAGGCTTTTTATTAACAGATTAGGATAAAGGGACTTTGTACTATAAATGGTAACCTCCTCGGTGGGAAGTAACTGAAGAGCAGATGAATTTGTACGTATTCCTTAGCCAAGGATACCAGAATAACATAGTTATGAGAAAGACAAATACAATGCTAGAATGTGTCAGGTCTTACTGGTAAAGATAGGGGTTTATTCACACTCATAAGCAAAGTTCTTCAGTATTTCTGAAGGCTGAGTTCATATAATTATGGCACGTATGTCCCAGAGGGTTTCAGTATATAACAAACCAAAGGAAATATTCCTTATCTTTCCTTAAGGTGAAAAGGACACAATTCACTGTGGTTTTATAAAAACACAAATAAAACTAACGTTTTTTTAAGTCACAGGCAGTTTTGCAGACACATTTCTCTGATCTATTTGCCCTTCTCTACCCTTTGTGTTCTGCCTCAGTAATTTGCCTGTATTTTTGTCACAGTGTAAATAAAATTCTGAGGGAGCCCTGTTTTGTAATGTGATTGAAGAGCTTCTGAAACAAAGCTATATAATGACATACCACGTGGTTCGGAGACTCATTACAATATTTGCTCTGAGTAAAAACTTTTCAGCCATGTCATTTCAGCCTGAAAGATGTATCTAGAGAGCCAAGTTATGAGGCCTCTTGAAGGCTTTTTACCACTTTCAAACCATGACAGGAGCTTAAAAATGTTAGCTCCTGTCTAGCTAAAAATGTTCTTTCTTCTTTGGCTAGTCAAAAGACATTTTGTCCATTCAGGCCCAAAAACTGCCTGTCCTCTGCTCCCCAAGACTTAGAAACCTTATAAGCAAGGATGCCTTCTATTCCATAAAAATCAGAGCTTATTTCAGATCCTAACCAGTAAATATCTGGGTTGAAATTACATGGTCCCACTTAATGTTATTAAATGTTTCACATAATACAATATTGCCATGGAGGCAACATGTCTGAAATTCCATCTCCAGTATTTACATACTTTACTGCAATCCTAAGTTTAGCACATTTAGTGATACTTCGGGACATTGACACAATTTCATTTACAGAGGCCACGGTATAGCTTGGAGCAGTGGTTCCCAAAACTGCTTATAGTGCTTTTTCCAGGTCTTTGAAACACTGCCTTCTCCTGCCTTCACCCAGAGAGAGCTGTTGCCTGATTACTACCTACACCATCCTTGTCTTCTTCTTGTGCTCTTCCACAAATGGTAACTCACTTGGCTCTCAGAACCACCAGACTACTAAGAAGAGCTCATGCTATATAACCTTTTATGTATTAGCATAAAAATTATTCAAGCATTTAGTAACTTTAAACAGCTTTCCACAGGAAAATAGGTTGCCTATAAATTTTACTTAATAAAAGAAAAAACAAGAAACAAGCAAAACCCAAAAAACTGGCAGAGCTAATGAACCACTGTAGTTTTATTCAGCTATATATAAAGAGGACAAAGATGTTCTTCTGCGCAATTTAATCTAGAAGAAGAGATTCTTTTCAAACCAAATAAGCATTCCTGTGGTGCATGCAAATGGCAATTCTAAGAACAGATAGACGTACAGTTTCCTATGCTCTTAACATTTTTAAAGCAATACCACATAAACCATGATGCATTTGCACAAATATTTAACAGCCAGAACAACAGCAGGAAAATACTTTCAGCAGCAGCCTACTTCTATGACCTTTAGCAGATCAAATAAAATTACAGACTGACTGCTGCTATCAGTCAGTAGAAATAGAAATTAATGCATTGTATGCAGAAGCACTATAAGACATTATAGGACAGCATAGAGCCACCCAATCAATAAGTATAAAGTATGAAATACCATCAAAATAAACATTTTTAAACAAAAAGGAAGAAAATAGTGGCAGTAACACTTTGAAGTATCTGATTGAACCTAAATACTTTGTTACAGAATGCACAAAACCTTTGTTCAGCAACATTCAAAAGGACAAGCTACTCCAACCCAGTGCTCTCTTTGCTGAGAAGCCTGGAAGAAATGATTTCTATTTTTCACTTTTCAAAAGAAAAAACACATTAGATCAGCAGCAGGACTCTGAAAATTGCCTCCCTCACGTTTTTAAGCAAGACTCACTCAGCAAGCGTCCAAGAAGCTGAAAAGCTGTTAACGTACAGCTTAATTTAGAAGGTCTTGGGTTAGCAAGGTGTTCTGCTTGAAAGGAGAAGCACCCAAACAAGTATGGTTTGTATTGAATGAGACGCATCATTAATAAAGTGACATTTTGTTCACTTCCCTTTTTGGACAGCTGAATAAACATCGATTCTCACAGGTGCTGAGCTGACAGGCATCAAATCCAAAGGAAAGGCACAGTACTGACAGTACTCAAACTTATGTACCATCCATATACACACTCAAATTAGTAGAATCCTAATTGTAGTGGAAAACTCCAGTATCACCAGCTCAGCTAGTGATCTGCCTTGCAGCACCACACATCTTATGCTTTAGTGAGTTGTAGAGATATTGGGCCCATGGCTTTTTTTCACTTATAAAGAAAAGCAACACAACCATTTTATCAAGGCATCATTAAAGTCAGTCTTTTTCAACGCACCTTATGCTGTATTTTCCTCACATTTTCCACTTACTTCCACAGCTTTATCAGTCTCCTATCAAAACCAAAATTTGATCTAAATCTTTCAGTGACTATTCTTGAGTACACATTTGTTTAAATGACTCTGAAATTATATTCTACCTTTAATATTCTGTGTACAGTATAATCTGTAATTTTGTAACCTAATTAAAACCATTCATAGTTCATACACCATGAAGACTACCAGGAAGCTACTTCTTTGGTAGCCCACAGATAATCACAGAATCACACAATGGTTTGGGTTCAAAAACCCATTAATTGGTTTGGGTTGGAAAGGTCCTTAAGATCATCCGGTTCCAACCTTCTGCCATGGGCAGGGACACCTCACCCAAGACTGTGTCACCCAAGGCTCTGTCCAGCCTGGCCTTGAACACTGCCAGAGATGACGCATTTACCACGTCTTTGGTCAGCCTGTGCCAGTGCCTCACCAGTCTCACAATAAAGAACTTATTCCTTATATCTATATATGTATTTCTCACTTTTTCTTAATCATGGGTACTTCTGTAGTAGAAAATGCTGCATGTGTAGGAGTATCTTTTGTAGATCATGCTGAATAAAAACTCGTTGTGTTATGCTGCAAGTTAATTTTTATTTCTACTTCCCATCTAATGTTAATTGGGTTTGGTATATGCAAAGCTAGTTAAAGAATTGCACTTTCCTCCACTTTAATTACAGCACTCTTTATGATATTTCAGCCACCAACCTGTTCAGGGACTCTCTAACTCCACTGAACTGTCAGGCAAATAAGTTATCTGCCAGTAATAGAACAAAATGGAAGAACATCTTGAAAACATTTTAATATTTTGATTAGCTTGTGTTTTGAAAAAAGCAATCCCCTCTCTTTTTTAAAAAATAGTCATTTTAATATCAGGATAAGAAAACCATTGAAATGGTTGTTTTTCTGCGCAAAGTCTTTGTGGGTGAATAAACATTTCCCAATATCATCATCTGCATGAAAAAAAAATGAATTATTTCCATGTAGAGTCAGTGTAACTTTAAACTCCTGTCTAATCTGGGTGACTAAAGAATCCCAATTCCACTTGCCTTGCTAATATAGAGAAATGTGCTGGTGTTATGACCATTTTTAGTGTTGTTGTCTGTAAGATTCTAACCAGTGTTTTATTGTAGCGTTACAGCTCCTTGGGTGCTGAACAGATTTCCTTCAGGCTGTAACATAAGGATCCAGAAAGTTCCTTCGTTTTGCAACATGCTTTGACAATAGCTTTAGTTACTGAAATAGCAGTTTTTCAGGTGTACAAAAGCATTAGATGATCAGTGTGCATGTCTGCAACTCTATGTTTTGAAAACAGAGAGCACATTTTGAGTAACAGGCATCCTGTAGTTGTATAAGAAAATGCTAGAAAACTTAAGTCACTAGACATACATTCATCTTACACAGTCAATGTGTTATGCTGCTCGAGCTTTTGTTCTGAACAGTATCCTGAGCTGCACTTCTTTACTGATCTGCCTGAGCTCAGAAACAGAGCTCACACCCGTGGGAATTAACCTTGGTCCAATTGTATGAAGTGGACTTCTGCCTCTTTTATTGTCCTCAGTCTGTATGTAATACAGTCTTAGTCAGTGTTTGGCAAGAAACTATTTCTGTGGGTGGAAAAATGGCATTTTGAAATCTCCTCCTTTCCAACAGCAAAACTTAACATCTTTTCACTTTTTTAAACAAAAGGCAGAAAGAGCAAATGAAAGTGTGAATGAAACTGAGATGTTTACAAACACACAAAGAGTGGTTCTTCATGACAAAGCTAGTAGAGTCATAGAGCACCCTGCCAAAGAACATCATAGATGTTAGAAGTTCATTTAAGCTCAGAAAGGACCAGACAAGTTCTCTAAAAGTAAAACCATTGCAAGCTGCTACTAATAAAGAAACATTTATCTCTGGAAACTACCAGACACGATAATGTGTGGTATCACCAATATTTGCCTGTCTTGTTATTTCTCTAGGTGTCTGCCATTGTCAGAGGCAGAATGCAGCACTAGATCTGATCTCACATATGTACTGTGCTCATAAACTTGATACTTATCAAAGGCTGTGCCCAAATCCTAGGCTTCAAGCTAGTTTTCCTATAGCTGCAGTAAATGTTCTGACTGCAAGAGTACGAATTATTCTGGGACAAGTCTCCCTCTCTCCTGTGAGTTAGGAATACTACCCTGAAGCTAAGAAGCCACCCATTAACTGAAGTTATGTTGAAATTGTTACTTTCCCACAGATCTTTTCAGTTTCATTGAAAAATTCCCATTCAAGTTTAGTGACAATACCACACCAAAGTGTAGTGGGTAATGCATGAGGTTGTACAGCACTTAAAAAAATCCACATTTAAATTTATCCTGTTCAGATTTGGTTTTCATTCAATAGGTGCAGTTAGCATAACTTGCATGTTACCAGTGTCTTGATGTTCTCTTGGTCCATGAATAAGGAGCCTCAGACTCATCTAAGTCATTCTCAAAAAATCTGTTTACAAGCAATTCCTTATTGTATGGCACATAGCTCAAGGGTTGTGGGTCTTGTGCAAGGGTAGAACAGAGCCATGAAACATTGGCATCACTCCATCTTCCACCCGGCTGAGGCAGTATTAAGGACCATCTGGCCTCCACCAGATAGCACCCCTATCAGCAGCTTCTCAGAGACTAGAGTAGGTATCTTAGTTTTTCCCCCTAACACTTAGTAAATGCCCATTTTGTATCAAGTGCATCAAAGCATATGCACAACTTTGTGCTTTTAAAGATGAAGGCAGGGTATGAACATTTCAACAGTTGTATGATACAGGATATTTGGATTCACTCTGAAACTATATAATGAAATATTGTAAGTGCAGAAAACTTGTCAATGGTGTCTAATCTGAAACACCAGCTGAAGTGTACTGCTTAAGGTACCACAGTACATGTAGAGTTGAACTGAATCTCAAAGTTCATGTAATTGCAGCTTATTCCTTGGACGCAGGACAGGCAATAAATTACATATGTTGTACAGAAAGCTGTTTACATACTTCTAAAAAATCTGCAATAGTTCAGTATAGCCTTATTATTTTAACTCACCGATAACAAGAATTTTAACTCAGGTGCTATTAGCTGGAAATTAACAAGTAAAGTTTTAAATTTTTTTCATCTCCAACACCTCTAGAAATTTTCCAGTGATGTTCTGGACCACTGTAAAGTGAATGTAAGCCAGCAGCAATATTGTGCTTTTCTTGGCTATCTTTCATACAAAACTACTCATCCACATGCAGTAGGATATCAGCAAGTTGTAGATCAAAAACACTAATTAAGGTACAAAAGAAATAAGAATGTCTGAGAAGCAGAGCTAAATCCTGACAGGGACAGCTAGAGAAAACAAACAAAAGGAGGACGGGGGGCACAGTCTTTTTATAGCTGGTAGTGAGAACTCTTGGATTTGGAGCTTCTGACGAAGTACTTTGATTCTTCCTAATTCTGTCAATTTAACAGTGCCAGTTTTGTTGCTCAAGGTTTCATGCTTCGTAAGGCTACTAAACTTTAGAAGTCATCTTTTCCAATTTTGGGAAATTGAGCAGAAGCAAGGCCTTCAGGTTGCCCAAAGAAAAAAATTGTGCATCTCTTTCTTCTGCATCCCTATGGAAGATAAGCCTTTCTAAACAGACTGTTCAGCAGCACAGTGCTGGGGATCTTTGCTAGTAAAAGGTAGAAACAAAACCTCTGCATAAGGATACATTAGCCTTGTAAGTTTTTCAGTACATATGCATTGCAGCCAGGTTTAATTTCTTATTTCTCATATCTCAGTCTGAGTTTCTCTACTGACAGTAAAATGAATGGAGTTCTCAAGGAGCCATATGCTATTTTTTTTACTTCCATCTGGTTGTTTAACACTTTTGCACTAAACTTCACCTTAATTATCATCAGTACTGCTCAAAAACTTTTATTACCATCTACAAAAGAAATACTTCCCACCTTCTGCATCCCTGTCATACTTACTGCCACTGCTACTATAGGACTAAGTCCTTTATGGATTCATTTAGCACAACTCTATGTCTTGGCTGTCACATTATTGAAGCCTTCAGAAATTACTCCTGTTTTGCAAGACTAGATGCCTATGGTACAGTGGAGAGGGAATCAATCTAACCAGGAAAGCAATAAATACTTGGAAATATGGCAGGGAAATTATTATCTATAGTGTTTACTGCACATCAGTTTGCAGAGTCTGGCTTGTCCTGGCATAAGAATTATAGAGATTCTCTGGATGACGCTGGAAACATACAGATGCAGGTGACACACAGAACATCAGTAGCTTGAATGTAGGCTGCTAAAAAAAGGGGAACTTGGATCTTGTAAAATCCAATAAATCATAGAATCATGGCATGGTTTGTGTTGAAAGGGACCTTAAATCTCATCCAGTTCCAACCCTCTGCCACGGGCAGGGACAGCTTCCACTAGACCAGGTTGTTCCAAGCTGCGTATAACCTGGCCTCGAACACTGCCGGGGATGGGACAGCCACAGCTTCTCTGGACAACCTGTGCCAGTGCCTCAACACCCTCATAGTGAAGAATTTCTTCCGCATGTCTAATCTCAGTCTCCCCATTTTCAGTTTAAAGCCATTACCCCTTATCCTATCACTACTTGCTTTTACAAAATGTAGGTGTTAGAATCAAACAAGACAGGCTTCCAAATATAAAGAAAACTAGTGATGATACAAAGAAATAGATACACTTGTGGCTGGAAGACCTTGACTTCCTATTATACATCAGCAACATTCCTGGAGGCAGATCTCATTGACTTCTTCTAGGCTTGTATATTAAAGAAATTTACGTGTTGTTCAGACTGATAAATTAAACTATTTCCATCCATTCCCAGCTAATTTGTCAACATGGCAGGAGGCAAGAAGAAAAAATAAACAAAACTGAAAACCAGAAGCATTGTTTTAAGGATATTTATTTGTCCTGATAATGCCAGTGTAGTTGCAATAAAATGCATTAAAAGAACTACAAGAAACAGAAGAATAGATAACATCGTATCCATTCGCACATTAAATCCCTGAGGTCCCTGTGAATATTTTCATCCCAATTCTGATCCATGTTATCTGGCTGCCAACTGTCTTCCAAGTTAAGAGCTAAGTGAGGAACCACATATAATTACAATCAGCCCAGATCTATAAAACAGGCAAACAATAGTTATATTCAGTTGCTCTTCGTTCTTTCAGCCCTGGCACCATTTCTGTAATCAGAGGAGTTGCAGGATCAAGGGAAGAGACTTCATCCTCACCTTATTTGCCAGGGGAGCACCTGAAATGGTCAGCAGCTAGACCACCAACAGAAATAACATCCAGGAGAGGCTGAGAAACAGGAGACACACAACATCATCCTGCCCATGGGCTCTGCACATACACCTTCCATAACAGGGCACTTAATCTTGGAAAGACAAGACATTGTTGCAAGCAAAAGAATTCCAGCTAATGAATTTGAACATCTCTGTATTCATGGGGAAAAAAAAAAAAAGTGGGGTGGATGTGTTCAAAACAGGTGGTAAGAGATATTAAATGAAATTAATGCTATTGGCTGGCAGCCCCAACTGAGAGAAGGGAGAGAAAATAATACAGAATTCTCACAAAAAGTCAATGCATAAGTTTTTAATCCTAGAGCTGAAATCCAGCAGTGGTTCCTTTGGATACGACTCTCCTACTGAAGTGAAATATGCTCCTTGCAATTCATGGCAAGGATTGACAGATGGACTCAAATGGCCTACCAAGCCTTGTGGATTCTGAAGGCTGTTGAAAAGGGACAGCAGAGGAAAATAGATACAAGAAGCATACAAGTCCTGTCTGAGAGCTGCAGACTGACAACCCGACCCGCAAGGCAGACAAGACATAAGACTAAAGTTCAGCTGTGGATCCCAGAAGACCTAAGAAGTTTCATGTGAGAGAAAATTATTTTGCATTCTGCACTAAATCCAGAATTTTCAGTGCTGCAAAATTTCCATGAGTTTTTCCCCAGCTGCCCAGCTCTCAGAGCAGAAAGGACTGAAGCAAGCTAAGAGTCCAGCTCCCAAGGGAGCCTGGAATCTCTGCTCAGATACAGAGAAAGGGTATACATAATGACATATTTTGAACCCAGACTGGTTTTCATCAAAGAATCATATAAAAGACTAGGAATCCTTCAAAATTTTTTATATTGGGGCAATGTTGCCGCTTCACAAGACCTCGATCAAGGTGATTTCTGTGTGGACTCTAAGAGAATCATTTCTTTTATAAATAATCCTAGAAAAAAGTTCATGAGGGTGAAACAGGAGTGCCAAAGATTCTCACAGACTTTAAGCCTCTCTTACTCAAGAACATATTCAGAAGACACCTCAAAGATACATCTCACTGGAGCAATTTGGAGCTTTTGCTCACGAATACATTGCAATCAAGCAGCAACGTGTGGGGCAAAAGCAGGCCGCTGAATATTTTCAGCACGTTTTCAGGGTAGGAAATGTCTGTAAAGCAAAGGATACAATTGCAACAACAGGAAAATAATCATATAAACAATACTGCACACTGCACAAAGATATTCATACGTAGGCCTGCGTGTTCATCCATGCTTCTCTCAAGCTTGACATACGCAATCCCTCCAGAAGATTTTTCTTGACAAAACTAAATCTGAGCCATGACAAGATCCTTAAACCCAGTCTTATTAAAAAAGGACAAAGTTAGTTCAGTTGCACATTCCTATTCCTGAATGGCTAAATACCAGATACCATGTATTCCATACAGTGCACTCAGTTGTAGTACCTTAAAGACTCGTTCACTTGCTTTAGATAATTACTAAGAAAAGGGATTTTGCAAGTAGGAGGAAAGAAATTAGGAGATGACTGTCAGAATAGATGACTCCTAGAGATTTGCACAAGTAACTCTGGAGGTGATTCATAGATACTCTTTTGCTTTCCTGGTGAGTAAGGATCCCTCCCTGTAGGGAACTCTGAAACAAAGTATGTTTACCTGTAATGCAGAAGCATGGTGTTAGCTCTTTTGGGGATACTTAATACCGCAATGGGTGCATGCTCTTCAACAGGCAGGGTTAACAATGTAGGAGACTGTGCTTTTGCCTGCAAAGGGGAATAGGTGAGAATGACACACCAGTGCAGTTCCTTACACGATGTTTCTTGATGCGTATCTTCACTACAGTATGCACAGAGTCTCCTAGGTAGGTTTTACTTTCAATCTTGTACTCTTGGGCTGCTGGTCTTCCCACTTGGTGAAGAGAAAGCAGGTAAATTTTTAAGTCCTGACAACAGTCTAATAACAGAGTTCTTCACTAAGACCAGATGAACTGGGCAGGAAGCAGGGGGACAGGGCAGAAGTAAAACTATCACAAAAACTCTGATTACTACAGTATAGAGAATTAAGGGATTGCTTCCAGCAGCCTTCACTCCATAACAGAGGCCAGCACCACAAGGGTTTAAAAATGGAAAGGCTAAACTAAATGCCTTTCCTTTGGGCTAACTCTACGGTAAAGACTTGAGAGGTGACAGCCTGTGTTTTAAATCATTTAACCTCATTATGATGGATTACAGAGCAAAGAAACTTCTTTTAAAAGATACCTAGAAAGGTCAAAACATGGAATTAATGCAAACATTTATTTTTATTTTTTTTTTTTTTTAGGAAAACTGGAAGTCTTTTGGATGTATAACATTCACAAGTCAAAGGTTATGTGCTTTGGTATGCTGCTCTGATGCCCTTTACATTCTTCATGTGACTGATTGTGGGAGGGCTTCCCACTGTGTGAAACATCACTGCGCAGATTTTTCTACTTATTCTTTCCTGTCCACCCTTATTTAACTCCAGCATTTTTCCAAACCACATTTTAAATTGGTAATACCTGGTCAATACCTCAGTCAAAGATCTAAGTTTAGCTAAAGCCTTTTTCAGAGCAGAAAAACTGATATGGGTATTTCCCTTTTTGGGTAAATTCTGCAGTTCAGTAAAGCACATGTCTAAGTCTCACTTAAGCCACCAGGCACTTGAAAAATAAACAACTGTTCAGCTGAGCTAGGCACTGCTACTTTATTCCTGCTGACTTGCCTGTATGCTTGTGCAACTGGAGATGCTTGCAGGAGTGAGAGTTCACTGTCCCAAGAGAAGCAACCAGCTTTGCCTCTTTTTCTCAAGTGACACAATATAATGCAACAGACAAGCAACAGGAATTTGGAAAAAGTCAGGAGGGTAACTTTTTGTTGTGCAGAGGGTCTTTTTTAGGACTTTCTAGAATTTTTCTATAAACCTGTTCAAAGATACAGAAAACATAGATCTGCAGAGGTTTTCTGGGAGAAATTCAGCTTGCCCATTCCCAGGCACACAATACTTTTTGACACTGCCCAGAGCATTCCAGGCACCCAGATGGCTGGCAAATGTAACACAAGACTTCCCGGCCATCTGTATTCTTCTGGAGTGGTAGTCATGGCAACACAGGCTACTCAATAGTGCCTGAGGTGACATCAGGTATCAAACACCTGGGGTTTGACTTTTTGCAGCCTGGTACTGCCCTTCTAACTGAAAACAAAGGAAAAAGTGTCTTGGGGAGTAACAGTAACCTCATCTGTAAGAAACTCAATAGAGCTAACCTTAGAATCATAAAATCATTTAGGTTGGAAAATACTTTTAAGATCATCAGCTGCAGCCATTAACCTAGCACTGCCAAGTCCACCACTAAACCATGTCCCTAAGTGCCACATCTATACATCTTTTAAATACCTCCAGCGATGGTGCCTCCACCACTTCCTGAGGCAGCCTGTTGCAATGCTTGAAAACCCTTTCAGTGAATAAGTTTTTTCCTAATCTTCAGTCTAAACCTTCCCTGGAGCAGCTTGAGATCATTTCCTCTTATTCTGTCTCTTGTTACCTGGGAGAAGAGGCTGACACCCACCTTGCTTCATCCTCCTTTCAGGTAGTTGTAGAGAGTGATAAGGTCCCCCCTGAGCCTTCTCTTTTCCAGACTAAATCCCCCCCAGTTTGCTCAGCCGTTCCTCATAAGACCTGTTCACCAGCTATGTTGCCATTGTTTGGACATGCTCCATCACCTCAATATCTCTCTTGTGTTCAGCTTTGGGCTCCTTACTACAGTATTCAAGGTACAGCCTCACCAGTGTCCAGTACAGGGGAACAGTCACTTCGCTAGTCCTGCTAGCAGAGCCAAATGCATTGCAATAGCATGTGATAAATATGGTCCTTTCCTGGCACCTGGCTCAGCAGAAGTATCTTCGGTGTGCAGGATCTATAGAACTTAGCTAAAGATCAGTGGCCCTGTTTCTTGTCTCAAAAGCCATGTAAGTTCACCTAAAAAACACAGCCAGGTGACACTGGGTAATAGTCACGCTTCCCTTTGATAGCTGAGCACTGTGGGAGACAGTTATTATCCAAAACCAGGGTTTTGGCCAGAGCTTGAGACAACTTATGCTCACTTTCTGCTTGCTATCACTTACCCTCAGAAGCCTGATGAACTTTAACTTCTTTCTCAAGCAAAGCTTTAAACCTGGGCAGAAGCACTTCCACCAGCCAGGCTGGGTTCTTGGTATGCATCCTGCTCCCCAGGCAAGTCTGAAGGCTACAGAGAGAACTGAACCTGGTTCTCTCACATTCTTTAACTTGCAAGGTTTTTACAAGAAGCTATGAACTTTACTTCCTCCTCTATTGTTTTGAAAAAAAGGCAGGAGGGAGGAGAGGGAAGCACCTGCATTTTCTCCAGGAGAATGCTTTCTGCCTGTATCCTTCAAGTCACATTTGCTGAGGAGAACCATTTCTAAACCCACATCAGACTTGAGCATGAACTAGGCAAGAAACGGCTCCGTTTGGTCCCAATCGAGCCACAGCACAAACCCAGAATAACAACATCTTGCTTAAAGACAATCTGAAGATCAAACCCCAAAATACAAACAGGGTATTTCTGGCAGCAAAGTGAGATTGTCATGATCACATTTTGAAATTCAAATAGAACACAGATGCTTAGATGCTTTATGTGTGACTGTTACTGGAAGCTGTGAAAACAGCTAATTGGGTTAAGTGGCTATCTCATGTAAATGACTGAAATTTATCAGACATCTATCTGCATCTTTCAGCAATTGAATCTTCATTTATGTAAAGAGGAGTGAGAACATAACTATACTTCATTATGTTACTGAAGTGATCTGAGGATAAATACTTTAAGGATTAAAAAAACCTATATAAATATGAAGGGTAGATGAAATTTATTTCCCTATAGAGGAAAATCACTCTATGAACCAATGTGATGATTTAATAATAGAAACTCAGTTCTAATTGTGTACACTTTCAGTCAATAATTGACTAAATTTGTCAGATTCATTAAATCATAGAATCACAGAATGGTTTGGGTTGGAAATGACCTTAAGATCATCCAGTTCCAACTCCCTGCCATGGGCAGGGACACCCCACCCTAAAATGTGTTGCCCAAAGCTCTGTCCAAATCTCTGATAAAGGTTTTAGCAGAGAAAATACCAACCAAATTCTTACTGGGAATAGCCTTCAGAAAATAACAGGCAATTTCTTGTACCATCAGTTACAAAATGAAATGTGCAAGTCCCAGCTTTGAATCAGCAGCCAAAGCAAAAAGCATGAAATGGGAAGGACTGCTATAATCACTCATTGGAAAGTGTCACTCTTCCTCACTCATTTATTCTCCTGAATTTATGAGCTTTTATTGCACAAGAGCACAATCTGTTCCACCCAGGCATCATTGCTTCTCAAACTGTCATCTTCTTCTCAGTCTCTGGCTGGACACTGCCCAGCTCTTGGTTTCTACAAGCCTACAGGACCCAGCTGAGCTAACTCAACTTTGAGCAATCTCAGTTTAATACAGCAGAATGATGATTTCATTACTGTTCTCACTGCGCTCCGAGGAGCTTATGAAGAAACACTGACAGGTTACAGCTCACCTGGGTGGACAGATATTTCTGTTATTGTTGTTAAAGAGAGCTCTAGTGACTGGAGTTATTTGAGAAGGTTTTGCTCCCTCTGAAAATAAACCTTTGCTCCTTCCGAAAAGAAATCTTTTACATCTTCCTCAGGTTGTATGGAAGAAAAAAAGCAAATGCAGTACTAAGAATTAGATCAGAGAAACCAGGTGCACACACAGTGGAGAGAGACAAGTGGAGATTGGAAAGGTTCTGGATTAAATGTATTTGGGAGAGAAGTTATAAATACTGTGGCAATTAATAGCTAAATTTTGTCTGATAAAATCCTAATGTTGCCCTATTAACTTTAGCCCAAAGGTATAATGCAGGCTAAAATTCCCTGCCTGCCCCATGCTATTGTTCAGTGGGCCAGAATAATTGAATTAGAACTAATTTATTAACAATTAAAGTAAAATAGAACCAGACACTGTTTAAAGAACTGGAAAAAAGAATCCAGTACCATTCTTTTTTATAACTAAAACCACAAATAAGAAACGCAACTATGCAGGCAATTAACATCCTTCAAGTGTAGAAGCAAATGCTTAGCAGTAGTGGAAGTAATGGGGGGGCGGGGGACGGAAGCCTTATAAATGGATAAAATACAGCTGCAATGAATCTAACACTGCAAATAATACCTAACATGACTTTAAGGATAAATACTGACAGAACACATCTCTTGATCAAACTCTAATCCAAGAGAACAAAAACATAGGACTTGAAAGATAGAATTTGCTTGTAAGGGGGCAAAGAATTTCCCATATTTCTTGTAATACATTACAGAAAGATTACCTCTGACTAATGATAGTGTGTATTTTGGTACGTGAACCATAAAACCTCTAGAATGCTCACCAGTGTTTTAACAGACTGATAAATCAGACTCTGAGGAACAGATGTAAAATTCATGCAAAGTGTCATAAATGTTTTTACCAGCACTTCTATAAGTAATTTTATGTAGACAGTCATAAGAAACAACCTAAATTCACAGATGATAATCTGCTGTTTGTAATGGACTAAAAAATAATACAAAGTACCTGAGGACTGACATAAAACCAGGAAATAAGTCAGTTTAGACACTCTGTCTAGCTCAGAGAAACTCTATACTAGAGGTACCTGCTTGGATAATGGTGAGAGATACAGCCGTCTGTGTGGTTTAAGGTACTATAAAGATAATGAATTTACTGAGCATCTCAGCACAGAGCAAGGAAGAGAGATGAGAGTAGAAGGAACTTGAGTAGAAGGAACTTAGAACTCATTGAGGACCAAATTCCAGTCATCACTACAGCAAGGACGAGGTGGCCACTATTATGCTTACTTGGTATCCAGTAGCTTTTTGTTCTTCAGTCTGGCTTTGCACTACAGTGTAAACATAGCCTTAAACCCTGCAAAAAGCCCTTGGTTTGAGGTCTGGGCTTTGGCCTCTGTGATCAGTGACAGCACACTCAAGCTAACAGTGCCATTGCCCAGCAGATACTGGAGAGGCTACCTCTGCCTCCAGAGGAGCTGGCCTGAACACAGCTGTGGGCCTGTCATCTGTTTCTTCAAAGCTGAAATCAGAGCCTCACCTCCTGGACTGGAAAAACAGCTCTCCAGAAAAACAGTGAACCCTGAGATCAGAGGCACACATGTTCCCTTTCTAGCATATTCCTGGGAGGTATTAATGAACAACATCCTTCCCTTGTTTCAGCTGAAGCCTACAGTTTTCCAGGACTGGAAGGAAGGGAGAGAGACAGCACTGAGCTCCATTCTTAGCTGAAAACCAGTAAGCAGGAGCTTGGGTCTATCTGAGAAATGCAGTTTCTCCCTCAGCTGGGATTTCTCAGCCACAGCTTGCTTCTGTCCAAACTGGACATTCACTACTAAATACAGAGCTGCCAAGGTTACAACCTCATCTTACTGTTCCACAGTCCCACATGTGGGGGTTTAGTGTAAGAAAAGAATGAGTTAGGATCAAACCTGAGCTCTGACATACCACACAAACAGTTTTTGCTCAGCTGTACGTTACTCCCAAAAGCCCATTCCCTGAAGGCAAAAGTAGCTGTAGTACAGCAGAAGATGTAGTGGTTCCTTTGCATGGGGTGCCGGCAGTCACTCTGCTGGCTCTTGGAGAGGGCCACCTTAGAGAGCCTTTCAGCATAATCCAGAATTTCCTCCACCCTGCTCCTAAGGAGATGATTAGTCCAGAAATATGGGTCTTTATACTGTGGGGAATCTGACATAAAGCAATTTCAGAGAAAGACGGGAGCTAGTCCATTATATCAACTCCCAACACAATAGATCGCTCTTTCTTTCCCACATTTAAAAGCAACAGAGTATGGAAGCAAGAAAACAAGAATTACAAGTCACCTGGGACTGTATACAAAAGACAGCATGCCCTGGGACAAGTCCTCTCTGCGTGACTCCAGGCATCTATTAGTGTCTGCAATGCTGAGAACATCAATTTGAGAAACATGTTTTCAACAATTTGCTCCATAGAAGCCTCTGTCACAAGAAGTAAAACCTTCTCAATTACATACACTACACTGGGTGGCACAAATGAGAAGAGAAACCACTGGAAGTAATGAAAAAAACGTGCGAGCTCTTACTGAAGCCTGTAATTTGTCTCCAACTCAGGTTGCAGGGGGATCATATGAAGCAAGCAGATGAGACTAACGATGTGAAGCATGTCCTGTGGTATCCACAGCTAAGCAAATACCACAGCTAGCTCCTACACACCTGTAACCACCACAGTTTCATCTTTTGTCTGACTGAGGCCAAATTCCTACCATGGGTATTCATACAAAGCAGTACTTTTTCCTCTAACAGTGGCCATAAGTTCAGCAGGAAAATGCGTGAAATATGTGTGTCCTTTTTATTTCCCTCTCTGAAAGCAGCAACAAAGGCCTTTGCTTCCCTTCTACTCTCATTATTTCCCCCCTTATTTCATACATCTGGTTTAATAAGACCTTCCTTCTTAGTTGGGTTTTACTTCAAGTGTTTATTTCCAGTATTACTTCTCACCTCTTAATGTTCATGTGTCTCCTGAGGTCATGAAAGATGTTTCCCATGTTAGTTAGGAAATACCACATCATTTCAATTTTACCACATAATTTCACAATACCACGTAATTTCAATTTTCATTTCTGTGAAATTACTGTGATCTTTTCCTCTTCCCGCATTTCACAAAGTCTTGAGATAGGTATCTGTCATTTTGCATAGATCCTATCCATGCTTGCACTGAACTTTTCCAGCATGACCAAAGACAGGGTCTTCTCATTGTTAATGACTTCAGACCACCTATGAAGGCCTGATTCATCCCCTTACTGTGCTCTGATTATTTGGATGGTTTCCACCCTGCAGGTAGCTCTTTACCACTGCTTTAATGCAAACTGTTAGTATAGCTAACAGCCAGCACTCTTGTGTTTTGCATTTCACAATTTGACTCACTTTTCAAATGTTTCTGGATGGTAATTGTCTTCCTTTTATGTTCACTCTGTGGGTGTTCCCCAGGACTCTTCTGTCACTTCTCCACTCTTCTCCTCTTCATCCTTGGCAACCAGCATTTTTATCTCCATTCATGGTACATGTTATCTTTTGTCAGATGACAAACCATTGTATTCCTCTTTTCATTCTTTCTCCTCATATATATTTGATTTTTATCTTTGCTTTTTCTTTTTCTTTTCGTTTTTCCATGAATAAAGACTACCATAATTGATTCACTTGAAAGCATATATTTTCATAGAACCACAGAATCACAGAATGGTTTGGGTTGGAAAGGACCTTAAAATCGTCCAGTTCCAACTCCCTGCCATGGGCAGGGACACCTCACACTAGACCATGTCACACAAGGCTCTGTCCAGGCTGGCCTTGAACACTGTCAGGGATGGAGCATTTACCACTTCTCTGGGCAGCATTTGCCAGTGCCTCAGCACCCTCACAGTAAAGAACTTCTTCCTTATATACAACCTGAACTTCCCCTGTTTCAGTTTAAACCCATTACCCCTTGTCTGTTCTTATATGGCATAGAGAAACCAGGTCTACCTCTGAACAGGCCAGGATATGAGATAACAGTGGATATGTAAATGCAGTTCCTGATACTCAGCTTAGCTTATTAAGAGGTAGCTACATGCCTACAAAGCATTGCACTATATATATATGGACTCATTAAGATGTAGATATCCTGTTCAGGCTTCTCCCATCCTCCTATGGTTGATGTTCCATCACTGATGATATCTCTAGGTAATGTATCTAGCTAAACTACTACCAAGATAATTGATACAGGGCAATGGAGCAGAAACTTACACTCTACTCCTGGAGGAAATACTTCCCACAGTCCTCCAACAAATAATTTACTCCTTCCTGTCACAGTCCTGCATTTTTAGTGAGAGATTAGTGCCAGCTAGAATGTTACAGTAAAGATGAGATCATGGATGGTTTAAACATCAGACAGCTGTGAAAATCTAGGTAATCTATTGCACTTGTGGTCGCTCAGCACTTGAGCTTCAGTGAGGCTTACTCCCAGCTCAGTTTGGTAGTTAAGGAGACCACACTTTCCAGGCATGTTTCACACTCTTGTTACAGTAAATTGCTGTTTGTAGAGGCTGACCTCATATCTTGAGTTATGCCATATTAGCAACACCAGTTTCCTTCCAGCTTTGCCTTGTTCTTTCTTCACCATTGTACAAAACATCTGTGTAATCTTTTCAGTGTAATATTTTTGCCTTCCTGTTTACCTTTTTTACACTTGTTCTCAGTCTGTTTATAAGGATTAATTATTCCCAGGCCATTTGAAATCACTTCCCAAGGGCAACAACTAGCTCAGCAAAACGGCAGGAGCTTCATCAGCTGTGATTGTTGACAATGCATAAGTAAAAAAATCAAGAATATATAACAGAACAGATTTCTTCTGGCAAGGGGATGCCTAAGAATGATACTTAAGTTTCTGTCCCAACTGATTTCTGGGAATAATATTTTAAAAGATGTATTTCTTATAGAAATAAACTTAGGTCTGCTGAAGGTCAAAGGTGTGGATGTACTGCAGACCCTGCGAGTCCTACACAGGGTGAGTCTTTGGTGTAGTAACATCAAGTTTGGGGGGAAAAACTTCATGAAATATCTGCATTGATCTTTACATATAATTGATAAAGGCCATTTGCCTTGATTTGGAAACTACCATATCCACAGACACATATTCCCAATCAAGAGAGAGGCACAGTTGTTCCTCAGAGAAAAGGAGGAAGCCCATAAATCACCTGAGTGATTGATACGCTTTTTTAGCCATCTCTATCATGACAATTATCTTGGAGGTATAAGAACTGATAAAAATCTTACACCAATTAAATATTCTCAATGTAAAACCTGAAATTAGTAATAGGGATTTTGTCTGTTTTCTGTTCCTCCCTTCTTCTGAGGTTAATGTTAATATGTTTTTCCCCTCTTATAGATTACATATAGAGTAAAACAGTAGAGAAATAAGACAATTTGTCCTATGCTTCAGCATTTAGAAATTCAAACGTCATTTGACTAACAGAAGCTGGTAAATACAAGAAAGAGCCTTTAACCAATGCTAAAAGTAATTTTGTACTACTATTCTGCCATTTCTCTTAGTGTTTTAATATATTCAATTCTCTGTAGTACTTACAATCCAGTTAATTCTTAAAACAAGATTAAATTGTGATGGTTTTATTATTATTATTTATTTACAGTCAAAATATCATATACTTAACCTTAATCCTGATATCTGCTCCCCCATGGACCTTCATGGGCTGCTGGGCACAGCCTGCCTCACCATGGTCTGCACCACAGCTGCAGGGGAATCCCTGCTTCAGTGCCTGCAGCACCTTCTGCCCCTTCTCCACTGACCTTGGTGTCTGCAGAGTAGTTTCTCTCACGTAATCTCACTGCTCTCTCCAGCCACAATTGCTCTTGGACAACAACTTTTCCCATTTCTTAAATACATTATCCCAGAGGTGCTGCCACTGTTGCTGAAGGGCTCGGCCTTGGCCAGCAGTGGGTCCGTATTGGATTCAGCTGCATTGGCTCTATCGCACACAGGAGAAGGTCCTAACAGCTTCTTACAGAAACCACTCCTGTAGCCCACTTGCTACCAAAACCTTGCTGTGCAAGTCCAATACATGTGAACTCCTAGCTAAATTCCTGATACACAGCCATCTCAGCAAAAGCATTCAGAAGATTGACACTTATTTCTTACAGTCATGAAAATAAGAGGAAAAACCGTTTCCTAGAAAGGCTGGAAACTCAATTTATAATTCCTTTTTAGAAGCTTCAACCTATGTAGAGCAAACCAATTTATTTTAAAGTTGTTTTTTTTTTCCCTTCTCCTCAAATTCTTCTTAATTACTGCAGTAAGTTCTTCACATGTATGTGAAGAAGAAGGGAAGGGAGAGGCGAAGACATGGGACCAACTACAGAAATTATCTTTTATTTTATTTTTGAGTTTCTTAATAAATCTTGCAAGAAAAGAAAGATACCACAAAGCATGTGCTAAGGACTCACTAGATGGAGTAGGCAAATGCTAACCACCTTTATGAGACTTTGGTTCTCAGGAAAAACAATGAGGATATGGAGATTTACCACAGTGTAAGGGATGAATGGGTTTTTTTCCATCCAAACATCTAGGAATAGTTAGATGGGCTCTGCAATATATAGTGGCAAAGTCAACTACCTAATCGAGTAAATCTTTTCAAATCGGATTATATTTTTCTGAGTGAATTCCCTTGATTCCCTCTCAAAATGCACAGAAACATTGATGAGCTGAGAATGCAAGACAGATAAATCATGCCTGCATCCAGCAAAGGTAGAAAAAGATAGGCAAGAAAAAAAACCAAGTCCTATGGGAGAGGAAGTGGTAGTTACAGCAATGTTTGAACATTATAAAAGAATCAAGAACTTGAAACTTTGGGGTGTTATTTTAATAGATATATCTGAACTGAAAAAAAAGTCAGGAAAACTGTTATACATATTAGCTACTTCAGAGAAACCTCTTTTTTTTTTTTTTTAATATTTAAAATAACCTAACCCATTTTGTGAACCAGTGACTAGCACTTAGACAAGAAGAAAGTCCGAGAATAATTGGGTTTAACTCTCCAAAGTAGATCTGTCACAGCCAGAACAGGGCCTATTTTGGCTTATTTATTTTAAGAATAATTTGGTTTTCTCTGTGCAACCCATCAATTTATGTGTATGTAACTTAACCTTGAAGGTTTTTAAGAGTAGAGGGATCAGGAAAGTCAGGAACTCTCAGACTATCAGACATGCCTTGATTTCCCTCACTTTTACTGGTTTTCCTACCATGGCTTTCAGTCCCAGACAATGCAGCAGACATACTGAGATAGCAGCTCTCCCAAATCACACACTAATGAACCCCATTACTTTGACCTTTAAAGCCTTCTTTTTTTTGTCTTGTTGACTGAGCACAGCAGAAAGAAGTCTCATTATCCTAGGAGAGAACTGAAGCCCATAAGAACACTGATAAAAGAGCAAGGGAGAAGGGAAGAAGAAGATTATAAGACCTACCAAGTGGCTTAATTAGTCTTTGCCATTGAGTCTTTGCCTTTGTGTCCTCTACAGCTGAAGCTTCGTTACCTCATGAAAGGGGAGAGGTGATCTACACCAGTTTTCTAGAGGGATGCTATTATAGAAACTAAAAACCTAACAGGACATTCAACTGGGCCACTGTAAAACAGTAGTAAGTGTTACTTATAAACAATTGCATCTGTCTTTATCAGTGTAATTCATGTATTTTCTCCTATGGTGATCTCCTTTGTGTTTAATCCAATTGTGATGGTAGCAGGAAGTACATCTTTCAGGTACACGAGCCAGAGATCCAGAGATCTGGTTAAATAATTTGAAAGGCCTAATTTTGGAGACCTGCTACCGGTATAAAGTGATATTAAAAGAGATTTCAGAAATATATAAAGGACAGTCACAACAATGATGAACTGCTGTTATAAAGGGCTAATGTCAGAGAGGTTTCCTTTCAGCACTTTAACTAATAGCTGGATCATTCTCCCCAAACTGAATACTTCTGAAGGATTATAAGCATCAGATAAGCAATACTGAGGCAATACAGACTTATAGCTATGTTGTTTGCCTCCTGCTACGTAGTGATAGATGATCATCACCAGAACAAGACAGGGAATAAATGCACATTTGTATAACATCCTTCAGCAAACCTTGTGCTGATTCAGCTGCACACTGACTGCAGTCTACAGGGCTTGCTCTCTACAGAGATACTGATCTCACAAATAGCCACAGGACTTTGAGCCAAAGGGAAATCCAACACATTATTGAAGAGAATTGCAGGTGACAGATAAACAGATAGTAATAACAGTATTGCCATGTAAAATAAAACCTGAGAAAACAGCAGCCCTCTCTGCAGCCTCACTTCTACTTCACCCCTTAAATGTAAGTAATTAATTCTGGAGAACTGGTCTTTCATGGTGTAAAACGAATGGAGCTGTGCTATTTTATGGCAAACATAGATGTAACAAAGTGGGGTTTTTTCAGCCCTTTGTTAGAAAACTTGCAATAAACAACTGAAGATTCAGTGATCCTAGATTGTGGTACATAGCAAGTGAGTGCTGCAGGATAGCTGTAACAGGCATGTTAGCTGTGACAATACATCTTCATAGCTGCTTATTTTAATTCACCCCATAATCACTTATCTAGGTCTTGAAAGTTACTAAGAGTGCTGCATGGGATTATACAGAATCAAACAATGTGTCTTAAATTGCTTTTGTCCAGCCTAATATTTGTGCAGCATTTCTTATGCTTACATCCAGTGCTTTGGTGCATTTAATCATGACGTATTACAGTCAAGTTTGTTACTCTTGGCACAAGCTTAAGTAGAAAGGCTATTTAGTCCCTGCCCTTGCACCCTCCTGAAATGTTTCTCCTGAAAGGAATTAATTTCAGTGTCAAGCTATTTAGTATGCAAGTGATAACAGTGTCCATAAAAGGCAGTAATTCTACTATCTCACCATGCTGGATTCTAACACATGTAAAATAAAACTAAAAAACAAACAAAAAGCCCTCCCTAAACCCATTTTAATATAGTGAGGATTTCCCTTCAGATGAAGTGTTTTGCAAAGCTTTCTGAAGTAAAACAGAAGTAGCACTGGGAAATCTTGTCTTCGTCCTTTGCAGCAGTTAGCACGTCCCATGACGTACCAAACTGTCATTTTCTGTGCCAGCAGAAGTTCAATTGCCAAGACCATTAGTCATCTATTTTTTGATACCTGTGTTGTACTGTGTTATGGTGTATAAACAGGATTATTCATTTTGTCATGAATTTGCCACAAGGCTATGACTTACAGCTTGCAGAATTGCGTCTTTAGGAGAAGAAATGCATTGAATTGAACAAGAGGCAGCTAACCACTATCCACAACTATTTCTACCCTGCTTTGAAAATCCAAATATTTTTGTGTCCAAATGCAACACAGCAATTTTCTTACTTGTTCAATATGCTTTAACTGTTCAGTACAATACACACCATGTCTCGATGTCCTCAACATAAGAGGGACATGGAGCTATTGGAGCAAGTCCAGACGAGTCCACGATGATCAGGGGCTGGAGCACCTCCCATATGAAGACAGACTGAGAACATTGGGGCTGTTCAGCCTCGAGAAGAGAAGCTCCATGGAGACCTCAGAGCAACTTCCAGTACCTGAAGGGGGCTACAAGGATGCTGGAGAGGGACTCTTTATCAGGGACTGTAGTGACAGGAAAAGGGGTGATGGGTTCAAACTGAAACAGGGGAAGTTCAGGTTTAGATATAAGGAAGAAGTTCTTCCCTGTGAGGGTGGTGAGGCCCTGGCACAGGGTGCCCAGAGAAGCTGTGGCTGCCCCATCCCT
>JANHGB010037742.1:0-48165 GCA_026283785.1 Coracopsis vasa
ATCGGGCCAAACACCATTACTGTGGATCACTTGCTTAACCATTAAAACTCTGTTGGAATGCAACTTCTCCCGGGTCAAACATCAGCGACACTAGTTCAGGTGAATGGAACAATAATAAAACATCCTCCCTTAAATATTACCGAGTTCTCATCACATGCCCCAGGATTAGGCTGTGTGAATGGGCAATAGGAAAAACCCAGGAGTATCCGATTACAGGAAAGAGCTGCTATTTATTTATTTAATTCCCCCCCCCTTCTCACTCTGGAAGGAGAGAGGGAAAAAAAGCCCTTGTAACCGACTCCAAGAGCTGCCCCTGCTTGGGAGTTTGAACACAGGAGGAACAAGATAAATTCCTCAAAATTCTAATTGGGGAACAGTTGACTTAATTGGTGGCCATTTGGCAGACAATGGGAAAGGAGCCCTGGCTGGCGCTGATGGCACCCCAGGGGGATATAACCTTGCAACAGGCCAGAAAGCTCTCAGGGACAGATTGTTTCCAGAGAAGAAACCATGAGACCAAGGGCTGGATTAACCCTCCAACTGTCAAGCTTTATTAGGAGTAATCAGGCTAGATATAGCAAGGGTTAAACACAGGAAACTGAACTGGCAATGATGACATATGTCTCTTTAAAAACAAGGAAAGCCGGGGAGAGAGAGAGAAGGATTTAGGGAAGAAAATACATCTAAATGAACCACAACGTAATTCTTTCTGGTTCAGATGAGGTATGTGATGGCTCTTGGGTCTGCCGGCTCCGCAGTGTTGCATATCACCTACTCAGAGTCCTTGGCTTTCCCTGGGTTTGCAGGCTGCGCTTAACTCCTGATGGCTTCTTTTGCACTAACGGAGTTCACACTGAAAATAAAGTGTTGCTGGTTTCTAAGGGCCTGATCCTGCACTGTGCTGAGTACTAAAAGCAAAAGAAGGATCAGATATTTAAAGGTGCACCAAGAGCTTTATAAGTGACTCTGTGCCTTACTCCCAGGGTGTGCAGTGCTACAGAGAGGGATTTTAGTAAGTCAGCAGATTAAATCAGAGTTAAATCAGTCCCCAAGATTTAGGGATTGGTGAATCAGAGGCAGCCCAAATACATTCAAAACCCCCCTGAGCACTCCTGTTCCTTGCACACCCCAACCCAGAGCCTCCCCAAGTCAGTCCCTTCTGTTGGTCAGATTTTCTGGATGGAAAGGGCAGACTGCCATGAGAATATTATAGGTACCTGAACTCTTTAGCAAACACATCAAGAGCATCCCAACAGCTCTGTTTTCATTTATTTCAATGCATAGAATGGCATGGTATTTATATTTGTAGCATATGTGTACAGCAGAAAAGGAGGGGGGGTGTCTGTATATGTGTATATAATTTTCATGATTTAAAATAGAAACAATTAACCCCAGGGTCAGGCATTCCCAGGCAGTTAATGACCACCTGGATTAAAAGCCCTCAGCTTTGCCTCAGGCCCTCAGCTCCTGCAGTCAGTCATTAACTGCTGGAGATTCCCCTCCTGTCAAAAATCATTGTTTAATTATAAAGATGGGACTGAACCCAAATTGTCACTCTTTTTTGCTCCTGAATTTTGGGAAAAGTCAGGATTTGAATTCTGATCCAAGCGTTGTTGTTCAGGGGCATCTCCGCTTAATTATAAACCTATCAGTTAATTACTGGCTATAAATTTCTGACACCCAATTGGTTATCCGACAGCTTGCTAACACTGCAGCACAGCCCATATTTTGGTCAGAACAGAGTGTCCATGGCAACCCAGTGACCAACATGGGGAAAAGGTAATTACTGGAGTTATTTCTCTAGTTTCTTCATCAAAATCACTGCCAGATCCAGTTCAAAGAAAGCAATGTTGCCCTCCAATTGGGGAATTTCTTGCCTGCTTGTGTCTCTGACTTTAAGATCCACCTCAAATATTGCAACAGGTTGTTACTTCCAGGAATTTTGCTCAGTCACTATTACTCAGATCTGAATGGGTTTGGGATGCCAAAGGAAGCAAGCGACTGTTCTCCAGTTCCTTCTCCCAGACCATACCTGGTCTGAGGTCACTGCTCTGCCAACTGCAAGCCTCCAGCAAAGCCATAATCAACTTTTTTCTCTATTAAACATTCCAAGACAGAAAAGAGCAAAAGACCAATTAAAAATTAAAATAATAATAATGAAAAATAAATAAAAAGAGAAGAATAAAGGATACCTGGGTACATGTGAAGTATTTCACCTGTGTCTGAAACCAAGAGAGGAACTGCTGGCTGAAAACTCACTGTGGAGGGTTGACCTTTACAATGGAAGGTTGCAGAAATCCAATTTGATCTGTAGCCACCTGTCTGCCTCTGCCCCTTTCCTGAAATGTCAATCTTGTGGGGAAATTTGGTTATATGAGAAAAGAAAGATCCTCGTAGGCAACAAGGAGACTGCTCTTAAATACAGTCCTTTCAATTCAGATTCATTTCCAGTTGGTGTGGTAGAACAGGCCACAGGTCTCTTCCTTCTAGGAAATCTGAATGGAGGTTGTTCATACGAATGTAGTCAGCAACTGCATAGCTCAGTGGAGATTTTTAATTTAGAACTAAGAGGGAGAAATTGCCAGCAACAGATCCAATGCAGCGTGGAATGCGGAATTTAAAGGGGGAATAATGTGTGAATGCACCAGCTATCATTTAACAAAAGCAAATAGTGTGTTTCATTCTCACTGTATTTCAGCAATGTAATTGAGCAGACATATGTTCAAAGGGACTGCATATCAAAATAGTACCTCAGCACTATGCATGTGCCAAAGTCTGAAATCCAGACTCGCAAGCCAGGAGCTCCTGCCCAAATAGGGATTGAGTTGTCCTGAAAATCCCCCGGGAGCAATGCCCAGCCCCAATCTAAGCAGGTGGGATTCCACCACCCTGGACACTGTGCTGCTCTGAACAAAGGCATGAAAGATTAATAGAGCAGGGAGAGGATTCGGGGCACTGGATCCCGGGAGGATGGAGGCATCTGTTTGCTGCTCTGACTCAGGCCATCTCATAATACACTTATTCTTTGTCTTTCTAATTATTATTTGACTAATCAGCAAATTATTTGATCAGAAGATAGAGTTTTGAATTAACATTATGCAGACCCTAAATTTCCCCAGAGCTTTACCCAGGTGCCAAAACCTGGCTGAAACCCTGCCTGTCTCCCCTCTGTAGCTAAAGCAAATCAGAAAAACCCAGGATTGCACCCAGGCTGATATATTGTCTTTGTTTTCCCGTTGCCTGACAGTCCAAGCAGAGTCAGGTCCCTCAGACTCAGTCCTTACAATTTGCATTCTCAGTGTACAATCCTGCCTGGCACTTCCCATCTAATAACTGTGCCTTTTGTTTATCTATAATCCACCCCTGTCACTGTATACCTGTAGAGCACCTTTATCTCTAGGCCTCGTATCTCCAGTACAGAGACCATTCAGCCCTGGGGCTTGTCAGTTTTATGATTCATGGGTATATTGTACCTAAGATCCTACAAAGAAGGTCTTGAAGTAATTTAAAACAAAAAAAAAGGAAAGAAAACAGGTATTTCAGATGGCATGCTGTGTGAAAGAAATCCCTTATTGACTAGTCTAATCTTGTATAATGTAATCTAATAATAAAGCCTGTTCCCAGAGGTACTGCTCAATAGATGTTATAGTGTTAAAACATGTTTTATGCTGTGTTCTGAAACATATTAAGTGTAACAAAATTGTCCAGCTACTTCTTACATACCAGCCACTAAATATGGCATGAATGCTGTCAATAAAGTAAGCAGTTACTATATTTTAGATTTCTCCGAGGCATAGGATTCAGTTATACTTTCAGTAATCAATTAATTGGCTGCTCATTACTGACACAGATTGTTTGCAGTCATTCAGGCTATATTCCCTCTCTGCACAGAGCATCCCACCCTGCATGCTGGGGCCATCGGTTCAGAGGATGCCAGGCCACTGCCTGCTGGTTTAGGTGCACATCATCCCTCCTGAGCTGGGAACCACCTCATAACAGGGCTGGATAGAAAGGGCTCTGTGTAACTGTACAATGCAGTCCTTGGGGGCTTAAGTGCCTAAATTTTACTCAGCATGCTGGGGCAGGTTAGAAGGATGTGCAATGATTCAGGCTCTCCGTATCTCCCCATCTTTTGGCCTCAAGCATCATATCAGGTTCTTGTCTTGGACCTAGGAGCAGAAATATCTCCTACCAGTGAACCTCTCCAAAAAGTAAATGAAGGAAAAGTCTGTGTTTCCAACTCTGTCACCATAATGCAGTGTACAGAGATGCCACACAAAGAATTACCTGACCAAAGGGATATCCAGCTGTGGGGCTGGGCCGCACTACAGGCATGGGAATGATAACCAGGGTGAAAAAGCAGGAAATTTTTCAGCTGGGCTTGGTGCCACTGCAAATGGCCATGTAACAACACCCCAACAACTGCTCCTCCTAAAAACAACCAAACAGCAGCACAACAGCAACGCTCCCCTGCATGAGACGGGGGACCTCAACGACAAAAGGATCTGTCTTTCTGAGATGCTTTTCAAACTCCAGACCCCATCCTCTTTCTCAGTACATGAATTTTCTTTGAACAGCTGCTAATTTTTTCAGTGTAGTCATAGACTAGAAATTATACGTCTGGGGTCTCTTATGATGATTTTTTACTGGGTGTGTGAATCACACAGAGTTGTTCCCGTTCCTTGATTAAATGAGTGCGACTTCTTCGAACTAAGTTTTTAATAATAAATGTTGTATTTACAAATACATAATTTGCAAATACTTTCCGGGCTTCTTTTAAATTGCTGTTTTCATGGAGACTTCTCTCGGCAAACTGACTTGTACAAGTTTGGATGTACTTGTAGAAAGCAGACGCAAGAAGGGAGCGAAGGCACGAAAGGATAATGCCGTTGGGGTATATTTTTCCCTTGAATGAAAATTCTTGGAAATTAGTCATTAATCTTGTTATAGGTGTATGGAAGATTCAGAAATAATTTTCTTGTCGTCATATAAAATGACCAATTAAATCTAATATATTTGGGCAATAGCAATACTACTGATGCTAATATTATACTACTGATAGGTTTTAATAGCAATAATTAGTACAAATATTATTAGTGATTTAATTGCCTGATCTGTAGATATATTGTACACATGCTGGAAATTGGCAAAACAGAGAGGAGAACTATGTACTGACATCTATATTTTCCATATAATCTTAAAAACATGCACTGACTCTATGTGAAAATGTACACATGTTCTCCTGAAAATTATGCCAACAATTATTTTGAAGTGCAAAGATATGTATTGTTCCTTTCAGACCTGAGAAATATGAAAGTAGTGGCCATGAACAAATATGAATAATTAAAACAGATTCTCAGCATATTTTATATATGCAGTTGCTATTAGCATATGAGAAACATCGCCTTAAAATATGTGATGCATCACAACACAATTACAAATTATTTATCACAGTAACAATCCAAATTGTGTCCTCAATATGCTTAATTGTACATTCAAATTAAATACAGGCAGTCCATGTAAAGTGGAAATCAATCGATATGTTGTAATTAATATAATCATATCTCCCTAGAGGGCTAGCAGGTGTGTTAGATATAGACAGAGATGCAGATTATGTAGCTTTTAACGGGACATTCAGGTGGAAGGAGGGTCTGAAATACAGACAGTAACTACAGGGGTATGTTCAGTAATATTAAACATAGGTACATTGTTATGGACCATGAAATTGTTAGCCTTTATGTAGTCCCAGCATCTTTTCAGAGTACAGTGGAATTATCACTCTAGAAAACATTATGTGCTGACATCCAATTGGTACTTAACAATAAAACAATTGCCTTCCTAAATCTAAATTAAATCCTGTTTAAGATACGTTTAATTTAAAGTGTGGCTTAAATGGCTCACGAGAGTGACAAATGCCCTGAATGAAGCAGCCCCAAATTGTTTATACTGATTTATTATTTCAGCCAGATAGCTGTTTATTATTTTTGTATTATTATTTTAATTTACTGATATCCCATCTGCTTGTATAGAGCTATTTGAACAAGCAGAACTACAGAGCTGTCAGATGCTTTCTAATTCTAACCCTGAGCTGCTAACATTCCTCAGAAACTTTCGCAAGCAGACAGAGTCATTAACATCATTTGACCATTTCATTTCAGGATTCATTTTACGCAGCTGGAGCTGAGCTGTTCTGCGAATAAGACATGCCTATAACTGACAAAACACAAGACTGACCCTGAACCAGCACAAACCAAATTAATATGATACTTGTACCAGCTAAAGGTGTTTACACTTTTGGAGTTTCTGGCAACAGATTTTGTTTTCTGTGTGTTTGTTTCTTGGGGATTTTCTTGTCTGAAAAAGAACGGATGCATAAGAATCTTCATCCATTATACAATTTAAATAGCATCAAATAAGAATCTAGAAGTGATTCAAGCTCTCTGGACACATTTACCATCACAACACCCTTTTAGATTCTTTCTAAAAAAGTGACTTTTCCTCCTTAAGCAAAAAAACCCAGACAGGTATGGTCTGCATCTTATATTCTAGCGAATGGAAACCCTCAGCACTCCAATTCCCTGAAAATTTTCCACATTGATTTGTAACCTTTGGGGGAAAAATTCTTAATTCTCCATGGTTTCTGATCACTTAGGCTTTTCTGGGCTTGGGTAACACAGCATGCCACATGTTTTCCTAACAAATTGCATTCGGACACTTTCCGACACTTTCATTATTTTAACTCAGGTAATAATTAGTCACTGTCAGAGCTAAGACTTAGGTTGTGCAAATCAGAATAAATTTACCTTGCTGTAGCAGCAGTCACAAATGAAGCAATAAATTAGAAATAGCAAATTGTTACGGACTTAAGAGATCACAACTCAGAATCGCTACCTGAAATCCAGGAAATGTTACAGCGCTGCCAAGATTTCCTTGAAAGCTTAATTTTTCCAGATAACTTCGTGTTTTGAGAATGTTATTGCAAAAAGCCCTGGAGATATTATACTCATGACATTCCCTAAGAAAACACAACGGGGCTCTGCTGTTTCAAAAAGTAAAATGACCCAAGACTGTTTCTTATTAGTATGAAATGCATGTCTTTTGAAGGTCTTCAGGGTTCAGAGTCTCCCTCCTTTCCTCCCCAGCTTCCCTCTCCCTTATCCTTACAGTTTGTATAGATTAAATGCATAGAGCAACCCCATGGGTTCTCTGTTGTAAAGCTATGTCTAATATGAGGCCACTAGACACTGTCACATAAAATCCATTAAAGTCCATCAGATGCACTGTCTTGGTAACATTCAGCTCATTGTCATTGGGCTGCTGCAATGAAGCATAGAGTGCCTGCTTTGAAACTTGATTAAAACAATTCATTAAAAGTAAGGCAACTAATCAGAACACAAGGGTTGTCTTCATGGGACTTGGAAAGTTCATTAGTGCCCCCACTATGTAAAACAGAAGTGGGAAAAAGAAAGAGGAAGGAGAGAGAAAGAGAGACCTCCTCCTCCTCCTCTCCTTTTTGAGCTGTTATCTAGGGGCTGGGGAGCCAATGTCCTTCCTCAGTGCTTTAATTGGTTTGATCTGATCCTCCAGCATCGTCCTGAAGCCTTCATTTGAAATCATTGGTCATTAAGGTTTGATGCCTCTTTTTTCCATTTTCTGAAATAACTACAGAAACACTATCGGGAAGAGTTTTTCTCCTGATTTCACCTCTCCCACCAAACCCATTGATTTCATTATATATATACCCTTCTATATAAAAGCACAAGAACCATAAATCTTTTTTTACAGTGAACACTCAACTTGGTTTCTTTTAAAATCTCCTCCAATTTAATTTTTCACCCCCCAAAAATAAAAACATTTGAAATTGAAAATTGTTTTAAATTTGTCAGAGCAAAGCAGTTCTAGAAACCACAATCTATGCTTTTGGATTGCCAGAAAAAAAAATATTCAGATGTGTCATTTTCTTTCTGAACAAACTTCTTTTCTATTTCAACATGAAAACATCGCCAATAAATCAGTGTATTTTGGCCAGACTTTGGTTTTGACACTAAAATTCTGACTGATCTGTCCAAAACTCAACAACATGGGTATCTGTGCATAAATATGGTTTTTCTTCAAAGTCTTATTAAAAAGAAAAAGAATATAACTTTACACCAATGATATCAGTGTGTTGAGGCTACTTTCTCTCACACAGTGTTTGAGGATGCAAGGGGCTGCTGCAGGTCTTGCACATGATGTTGGCTGTTTGCAGAGATACGTTAGCTCCTAATCTGAACAGGTAAATAGCAGTAAATTCACAGAGCCTATTTCACCAGCGTTAATGCTCTTGTGAATAGTAATAGCAGAGCACCACTCCACACATCCTTCAGGAGGGCCGTGATTTACGTGATATGGGAAAGGTCTATTCTCTTTGTTCAATATAAACCATAAACAAAATTTGTCCAAATGAATATTATGAAAAGTAGCTTCACAATATTGCATGAATCTTTCCACATCCTATATCTTATCTAAAGTTTATGCCTGGAAGATGGACTACTTGTACTGCAGGAACTCTATAGATTATCTCCATTACGGATTAAAGAGACTGTCTTTTCCATGACTTCTGCCTACCCATTTGTTACCTCCTTAAATGAGTGAAGGGTCTTTTGATTAAAGGGTTCTTTGCTCAGGAAACCACCGTATTTGCAAACACAAATGCATATGTACACTATAATGAATAATGAAGGTTATTTATTGCTTGTGCTTGAAATAATGGTTGATTTTGGAGTGCCTTTCATAAAACCCACATCAGAAAGTGTGTTACGTCCTGACATTTTCATTGCAGTTCAAGTAAAACAGTCCTCGGAAATTGTCTTGCTACCAAATTGCAATCATAAAGGCATGGCTTCAGACTCTGGGAATCACTTCAGATTGTGAACTTCTGGATAATATATAACATAAAGAGTTTAATTGAATCAGCCAGTTGGGTTTTTGCCCAGAAAAGTAGAAATTTAAATGCTGATGCAGCTTTAGCTTCCAATGATACCAGTCAGCACTCCTTAGATTGGATTGTAAATAATCTTATTTGAGGATATGCAGTATGATGGGGATATACTTGTCTGTAAACTTGCTAGCAAAAGTAATTAAATAATTCCATTGTGTACTAAGACATATGAAAAATCACTGACCCCAAAGAAAGATTCAATAAGTGTTTACCAGCAGCTAGAAGAAAATACTGACTTTTTAGCAACTCTTGTCTTATTTTGGAGTTGCTAGGACAAAAGAAAACAAAATAATAAATCAAAACACAGCAACAGCAAAATCTGGTCCTAACCCATGTTTGAAGATGCTTGTGGCAAATGCCTTTCAGCCCACTTGGACAGCAGTGAGAATCCACTGTCTGAATGCTTGGTCCACATCCCAGTGTTTAAAAGTTCATCTGGATTGGTGTCCTGAACATCTCAATCTTCAGCTGCAGCTGACAGAAAAATAAATGCGAATAGGTTTCCCACCTGATCCAATATAAGGTATTACACCCATTCAAGACCAAAACCAGGAAATCTGGTCAGTGCTTTTTACCAAAAACGGTTGTTACCCCCAAATCACAAGTATCTCCAAATCTTTTATTTTCCAGAAGTTTCACACTCGCTTAATAAGAAATGCTAAAAGTGAAACATTTAAACGCTTGTAACACCTTTCATACTTTCTTGTGCCTTTTTTTTTCAGAAACAATGTGAAAATTAAAATGAATAATTGAAAGAATTAAGGGAGTAAATAGAAAAAGGTGGAGCAAAAGTTCCACAAAGTGAAACCATTGATTCTGTTTGAAAAGCACAAAGCTGCATGTTTAAAGGGATAGGGGGGTTATGATTTAGAATACAATTATAACATTCATCTACAATTTTTCAAGAAAGTAAAGACCTGAGTTATGGGGTTTCATAAAATGTTACTGATGTTCTCTGATCTATAAATACAGTGATCTATAAATTCAATGTAAGAGGCATCTGATCTGAAGTACAAGGCAAAAAATGTTGTCTTAGTCAGAGACAGTAGTTAGGCTGGGAGATGATGGTCCTTTTTACTGTAGCTGTTAGTGTGTGTACGAAAGCTAAAGAATTTGTATTAAGTGTGAATTAAGAATTCACACTTCAGATGTTCTTGTTTTTCTACCCATGCTACTCACAGGGCTTAAATGCTACAGCTGCCTTCATACATCCTGCTTCATGCTGTTGCATCATTAGTCCATGCAAACTCAGTCATGTGTGCTAGACTGGATCACTAATATTGTTCCACTGGATCTCTAAGAGGAGAATTGGAGAAAATCTCAGGCATTTCACAAAATGATGCAGAGCTCCTCTAAAACATTGAATCTGTACCCTCCAGCATGGCTATTTTTCTGCCAAAATTGTTGTTTAAGGAAAAGTTGTGACATCAGAGGCTGTTGACTTGTAATTTTAAAGTTATGTTTCACCAGAAGTATAAAAAGTGGCAACTTTATGGATATAGTAAAATTCAAGTTGGACTCGTCTTGCTTTCCTAGCGCAGTTAGCGTTATCATCTAACCAGAAACATTTGAGGGCTGAAAACACAATACACAAGAATATATGGACAATGTGCCTAGGTCACCTCAGTCACTCACTGCACAAGGTAAAGGCTATCTGGCCGCATTGTGTTAATTTTCCTTGTAGTCCTGATGACCACAGAGCTAGGAGGAAATTACACCAACTCTGCACTATTTTCAGTGCAAAACCTCACTTTGCCACAGGTCTGTATCAAAAGTAGCTCAGCCAGAATGGAGAACCAGCACCCCTGTTTCTCCCCAAAACTTAATAGCCACCAGATCTACTTCAGCTCCAAAAAATGTGAATATATATCCAAAATCAACTTTGCAGATGGATTTTGCTTCCATTAAATTCCATGGTGCAAAAAATCCATATATTAGGTTTAATTTAATTATGGGCATACAGCACTTGCAAAAAACCCTATAGCTTCATATTTGGATTTATGGAATTATTTTACTGAAAAAGAATTACGTTACATATTTAAATCCCTGGTGGCTACTAATGTTTTATTGAATACAGTGTAAATCCAGCTGCAACCATGCAATAAAACCTCCAAGGGGCAAAAAAAGAGAGTTTTATATTTGATTCTGCAAGCAACAACTTGGTCTTCTGAATTCTGCCCATATGCCATTATGCTCTCCTTGACATTGATCTTTAATGGAGGCTCAATATGCTGAACCTCTCTTTAAATCAACAGGAGAAATATGGTAAGATTACACACCACTTCTAAACTTTCGGGTATCTGGCCCACTCACGAAACAAAACCTTGTGTTAAGCTGTTGTACAAAAGCATTTAATGTCTGTTAATAAAATACACAGAAATTCAGTTTGTAGTAAGACAAGTTTGATTTCATTGAAGAACATCAGGAAATAATGATGTGGCTCTGTGGACAGTCACCCATAGTAATTAGCTGAAGAGTAAATCCATTTGTTTTTTGCATTTTCTTATCAGGACATGCATTTTCACTCTCATGTGCCCAGGGTTTGAAAGGTTTACATTACATAAAATTAGGACTATATAAACTATGAGCTTCATCTGTTTTCTAATATGATTGCCCCTTCTCTTCAACAGAGTAGCCTAATTGATAGCCTCCATTGTATGCAATGCACGTCAATAAATACTGAACATGAATGTGAATCAATACTGTGTTAGCACTGGGATTAAGCAAGCTATTTTCTCCTTTTTTTTTAGTTTTTTTTTTTTCCAGAAGAGATGAATATAAGTAAATAAAAAGACTGTTTGTCTGAAATTGTGCCTGAGGATTTAGCTTTGTATTTCCCTCTAGTAGCACAACATCAGCAGTGACTCTGGTCCCTAGTACTTTTGCCCAGTGTGGATAATAGAAGCAAACACCGAGGTGAACTGCTGGGAAGAACAGCCCTTTTCACTAAAAAAAGAACAAATGCAAAAGCTGTGACTTCTGATGTCTTCCTTTTTTTTTTTTCTCTTTTTCAAACCACAAATTAGAGGAAAATTTATGAGAGCCTAGAAAATAATTTATAGGACCAATATTGACTGCTCTTGACCCTGTGTGTTATTTTGCAGTCTAAACAATGCCAAATCGCTTAGATGACCCAATACCATGCCAAAATCCATAGACACCTGATATATATTACACAAATTTTTAAGGCATGGCAAAAGCACAACACAGTGATAAATGACCACAGTATTTCAGATCAGCTCTTGCAAGTGCAGAGAATAAAAGCTTTGACAAGTCTCTGAGGTTTTGGGAAAAGGCGGTATATAATGTTAGGACCTGTTAGCCATTAGATCAAAGTTCAGATCTAAGCCCAGAAAGACAAGAGCTTACAAAAAACCTCTGGACCAGTCATTGCCCATAAACACTCAATCGGTTCAGCTGCAGGCTAGTCTACTTGCTAAAGTGCTTGACATTGCTTTACATGGCCTCAGGGGAATAGCCTCTGATTTCCAAAGGGTCAGAACTCGTTATCCCAATGGTGACAGGCTGGTGCAGAAACCCCCGCACACCCTCCTGCCCCCTTCCAATAGGCACTGTTAAATCCTGCCTTGCACTTATTGTCTGCTTCAGGCAGAGGGAGACTGGTTTGGGTTCTGGTTTTCCAAAAGCACCTAAGTGAAAATCAGTGGATCTTAGATGTTTAAGTGATTTAGGAATTTAAAGTAATTTTTTTTCCAGAAACATTTAACTATACAATCAGCTCCAAAGACCTGGTTTCAAAAGGGCTCAGCGCTAATGTAAATACCAAAGTAAATGGACAAATTTCCTAAACACTCCAAGGCAGAGGCAATGTTTGCTTTATGAGGTCTAACTTTTAGAATTAATATGTTCATCGGCAGCATATTTATTTAGAAGGTAGAAGCACTTTAGGACAAATCCTTTCTGTCCCACATATTTTTTACAGAAGTGAAATCTATGTGAACGACATCTCAAATGACTGCCCTAACCACAGATCTTGGTAGGTAATAAGCCAATATTGCCATTGTAACTATTATTTCATACAGAATGTTTTCATTAGAGGAGAGGCTGGGACATGGCTCCCCCATTTTACTGCCCTAATCGTGCAGTTACAGAATCATTCCTGTACTTGTTTTAGCTGAGGTTTTGGTTGGGTTTTGTTTGCTTTCCATTGCACAGAAATAAAATAATTTCCATTTATTCCCAACTAGATGTATAGGCATTTTTATACTGTAAGTTAGCAAAAACTTTTAAGTTATATATATTGGAACATACATGTCTATACACATTTATACATGCAAATCTGCATTTACTGAGACTGAATGCTTCATTTGCACAAATGCATAAATACACAGCAAGTAAAAAATCATAGTAGTGATCTCCTAAAATATGTGCTGCGTTTCTTGCAACTGAATTTATTTACCTTTATACATAGAATGGGAAAGTACTATATTTTAAGGATGTATTTTGCAGCTTATGTTTCCAGTAGCAGCAAACAGTTTCTGCACAACTACTCACAGTAGGTGAATTAACATTTTTCCTAGCTTGAATGCACAGCAGTTAATTTAAATGGTGACTTGTGGAGAATGTATGGCTAAATCAAGGCTTCAGTTGGAGGGCTCAGCTTAGTTTTCTGTGGCATCTTGTGTCACAATATGCCACACGAGCGTGGCTGCATGAGCGGATGGGATACTCTTAAAAAAGGCATCGCTCTTAAATGGGGTTTTTTTCTGAAAAGCCAAAAAAGCAACCAAACAAAAAAATGTTAATGAACTGGATCTCCATGTGTCAATCTGTTCTTATGGTTAATTACTGTACCAGTGGAGGAGTCTGGGGGGGGAAAAAAGAACACAGGTTTGCACTGCGCAGTCATTGCACGCGAACCTTTTGAATTGCAGCCTGCACGGGCAGGGTCTGTTAACCTGGATCATTGCTCCAAAGTACCTGAGACATTCACAACACTACGAATTCCAACTTTTCTTCTTTCTTTTTTTTTTATTTGCCTCCCACCCTTTCCCCTTTGTTGCTATAGTAAAAATGTTTCTACTTTTCTACATCTGTCTGCTGTTGCCAACAAAACACTGGAGAACAGGAGGTGATCTTTCTGTTTTCGTTCCAGCAGCCTGGCCCTGAATGAGTTTAATCGGCTGAGAAACGCGACTGAAAAGGGCTTTGCTACCCTTTCTAACTTCACTGCGCTCAGGCTTTCTGTAGCCTAGAGAGTGACACCCTATGCCTTATTTCACTGTGGATTATTTAGAATGCTTCAATTGTGACTTGTCAATGTGGTCCGGGGTAGATCAAGGCAAAACCTCTGACAAGAAAACAGCAATGCGAATATGATGTGACTGGCTGCCACACAATGGACTAATACCTCTTAATTTGGACTTTTAGCAATCGTTTACCATCCTTATGCCCTTGAAGATTCCAAATCCACTCTTACAGAGAAGAAAAAAGTCCTTTTCTTTTTCTTGCCTCTCACTCCTCCCCCCCCATAACTCAAGTGTATCGATCAATGTCTCTGTATGCATTTAATAGCTTTATTTCAAAGCACTTTACTCTTAAAAGCCCCTCTCACCAAGGCACACTATTGAAATACTGTGCAGGTGTAATTAAATGAGCCAATTTTTCGCCCTGGACTGTACCCTTGATCTCTCTTTGGCATTAGAACTACAAGATGAGGCTTGGTCATTTCTTGTCTCTGGGCAGCCCTGATTTTGGGTTTGTATCTTGTATTTTTTTTAATTAAAAAAAATAATTAAAGTGAAATTACTTGGTTAAAGGTTAATAGATGTAGAGATTGACGTCCTTAGTAAAAGTACTCCACTTGAAATGACAGTGCAGGAGACTTAATATATTACCAGCTAGTTATGTCTGTACTACACCCAGGAGTAATATGGTCAGGGCATCACTGAATGCCAAGTATCCTGTGACTTTGCTTTGGAGACCACGTCAAAGTTATTCAGTTGCTGCTGGATGCTGTGACTATCTGCAGTGCTCACTGAGAAACAGAGGGAAACCATTTATTTTACATAGGAAGTTTTCACACAATGGTTTTTTTTCTCCCTTCAAGATCTACAGAAACAGTTTCAAAATAGCATTTCAGAACATCAGTGTGAATATATTTCATACATCTCTAGATATTGTTTCTGTTCTTCATCAGGCTTGTTGTACTAACACTTGTCTGCATGAAATTTTGCCCACAAAAAAGCTGCAGGAGGGCCTTGTGGGTGCTCGTGCACATGGATTTTCACCAAAAGGGTTAGGAGGTCAGTCAAAAGCTCTTTGCAATACGGGTGCCATCCAGTGAAGACAGAAACGTAGCTGTGCATCTTAATCAGACTTCATGAATAAGAAATACTCAAAGCAGCAATCATAGTGAATGTGTGCCTAGTTCACATTAACTACATGCCAAATTATTTTGAATTGTGAACGGATTTGTAAAACCCCAAAATTTGCCAATCGGTAAGTTACAAGCAGAATAAAGGTATAAATTTCTCAGATAGATTGTTCACAAAGGATAGAGTGCTACAACCTGGGATGGTATTGAACCCTATGACCCAGAGGTGAAGGGCTGGAGAGCCCATAACCAATCACCTTTGAATTCAGTGTACTGGACTGTCTATTTGAAAATTAAACAAAGACCCAACTGTAGTAATTGTGTCACCTTATGTACTTAAAGTAATTTCCCCAGCTCAGCTCAATATCTGGAGGAGCAAATGGAGAAATTGCCTGTTGTGTCACTTCTCTTCTCTAAGGCTTTATATCTACTCAATTTTTTTCCTCAGTGCTTCCTTACTGCTCTTCACAAAACTGCAGCGAAGTTCCTTAGAACAGACAATAAAATGCACAGATGGCTGAGCCAACAGAAATAAAACTAAAATAAGACCTTTGCACAAATGTGAAAAGGTGAGACAACAAAATCCCCCACCTTTGGTACCTGTTTTCTTTAAGCATTTCTTAAGGTCCAATTTGCCAGCGCTGGAGTTACTGAGATAATACATTTATTTGTCAGATCACTGTTGTAATAGAATTACTTTAATTAAAAAATCTGAAAACAAAACTTGCTCTGGTGGGTGTCAGTCATCAAGATGTGGTATAAAGGTGACCTTCTAATTCTGCGTGAATACTGACTAAAATCCCAGTATGTCCCAAAATGAATTAAGAGCAGTTACCGTCCTTTGCAGCTAACGTTGGCCGCTGGAAGAAGAGGTTTTACTCAGACTGCTCAGGCTTAGTCCCTTAGTGCACCAAGTATGGCTTCCAGTCTAAGTAAGACTTGAAAGCCCCTTCTTTCCCCAGACCTCAAGGAGTCAAAGCTGCTACTAGAAAAGATTCCATTAGCATTGTTGTCACTTCTTTAAAGCAAATATGTGAGATGCCTCAAGGAACCCAAACCTAGCAAGGCAGCACAGCGAGAGAAAGCGCTTAGACTGATTCGCAAACCATGGTAAAACAAAATCTCTCTGATGCATCCTACCTCACCCCAGCATTTTGGCTTTGAGATCATTTCCATACCTGCCAACATCCCATCCTGATGGAACAGACTGATGATGAGGGCCAAATTCTGCTAAATATATTACTTTCTGGGAGAAGAACAGTTTCTTTCACTTTGCCTCTATAAAACTATGGGCACTTTCTACCTTGGATACATGTTGCTTTACAACACCCAAAACCCTGTGAGAAAGCATAATTATGATAATAATAGCCTAAGAAGAAAAAAAACACCTCTCTTAGCATGAAGATGAATTTAGATTCTGATTTTTCAGAATCCTATTTTTCCAGCACATTCCAACAAGGAACTTAAACCAGAACAGAGCAAGCTTTAAAGTCTCTTTCAAGACTTAAAATATCCCATCTGACCAACTGTGCTTATGTTACCCCATTCACCAGCAATTATTTAGCTTTAGCCCAGCCTTCCTACTTACCCACAATTACCATCTCCTTTGACATGGTTAACTAAAAGTGAGTATTAATATGGATTTAATGTTGTTTCAGAAATTGGTGGAGCACAGAGGGTGCCAATGACCCTACTTTCACTTTGTACTAAAACTGTGTTGATCTGTGGTTTTTGGCTGCTGCTTGAATTTGACTTGAAGGTTGAAAGTAAACACATCACTCAAGCACATGGTGCATGAATTAAGGTCTTTCTGTCACCAGCCTCTGCTTTTTTTTCCCTACTCCCTGGGTCAGGCACCTCAGAGTCCCCCCCCTTCCCCTTTTCCTCTCATGGGACCCTGGGGAAATATTTCTCTTGACATGAACTCCTGCGTGGCTAACACCTGCATTTCTTTCAGTGCACATTTCCATGGGGAAAGTTTTGCTTTTTTCATCTTTTTTTTCCCTTATTTTCTCCTCCCCAGAAAATATTTCTCTAAGAATGATCAGTTTTTCTAAGCCACTCCAAACACAGAGACCTGTTGCATTTCCAGCGGTGGAAAGCGCACTGCTTGACATTGAATTCCCTTTGGCCAAGAGATCATCTTCAAAATATGTGTGCTTTAAATGAACAGATTTAATCTGCACTATTATGGGTTGTGATGGAATTGGAGACGTAGCAAAGCCAGCTTTTTCTGCCTCTCAAAATAAAAATAATAAAACCTAATGTGGCAAATTTCTCTTGGCTTCCAGATATTAGAATGCATTCAACACATCTTTGACAAGTTTACACCTCCAAGGGTTTGCTGTGTCAAAAACCTTCCTTTTAGAGGATGCCATTTTTAACAGCAAAAAGGGTCATTGTTTGTTATAGTTTGAAGTAGATCCTTAAACAAAATAAATCTATGCTGTAAAATAACTTTTCTCAGCATAACTCTCTACATCAGTGCTTGTGCTGGCATAAATATGTTGGTTGAGGTGTATGGAGGGGGGATTGTTCTTTTTTTATTTTCACACACTGACATCTTTATTCCAGGGAACAAAATTAAGTGTAAACCAAACATTACTGTCTACAGCATTTTCTTGGGGTCAAGGTTTCCAGGGAATAATAGAAGAAGAAAGCTTCCTAAAGACATATCTTTGAGGAGTAGGGATGGGGGTTCCAATTTACTAGTCTTCATCTTATTGAGGGCAATAATTTCCCTGAAGACTTAATTGGCAGGCTATCACTGTAGAAAACGTTTGCTGCCGGCAACCCTATTATTTTCCATGAGAAATACAGTCCCGTGAGAAAGCACGTTCTCACTCTATTTCTGTGGGAAACACCAGGAGAAGAAGAATTCCAAATCCCGCGAGACCGAGCAACTGGAAACAACACCAGAAGCCCTCTTGTTTGTGTAACTTATTGCAAAAATATCAAAAGGGGGGGGAAGAGAAAGAAGAAGAACATGTTTTCATAAAATTTTCACTTTGCAGGAGCTCAGTTTTAAAAAGACCCAGGATTTATATTTGACAGCCCAAAATCCCAAGGATGTTCGGTCTATTCCAGTTGTCAATTTACGATCTTTAAAGCATTTTTAAAATTGACTGAACCTTAACTACATCCTACCTCATCTTGTACTAGCCAAGTTTTACAGATGCCATCTTAAAAATCAATTCAAAGAACAGCCATAAACTTGAAAGCTTCCTATTTGAAGTGTATATGGCAGAATGCAATTTTGTTTAATTTTAATTGACAGAGATGTCAGCCTAAGAGAATATTTTAGAATATTAGTAGGAACAGTAAACTCCTGCCTTGACACTTTTATGATATAATGGTATAATTCTCGGGAAAAAAATCACCACTGTCAGGATTTACACAAAAGCAGTACATGTTTTACTTTTTCCTCAGTAAAGGAGTGACAAATGTATTACTAATTACAAAATTACTTTATTATGTAGAACCAGTAATAAAACCCTTGACGTACACTCAGAAAGTCCTAGTTCCATTTAAATAGACAGGATTTTTTTCTTTCTATTTTTCTTTTAAATTAGTATTACAAATCTTCTGGTGAGGTTTCAGCCTGTGGGATGTGGTTCAGTTCACTGCCCTCTGCATTTTTGCATGTTTGTAAGGCCTGTTTGTTCCTAAGGAGACAAATCCTCAAGTGGTGTAAATATGCTATCGCTACCTATTTGAGCAACCTTAGAATTAAGCTTGAAGAAGCATCATCAGTTACTGCAAAAGATCCAAACACAGTGATTTCTCTTGGTTTTCTTGGATACTGATTTTTATACATCTTTAAGATTTTTTATATGAGAAAGCAACTTCACATTAAGAAATAAATGTATGACCTAACATAAGCTACTCGTGCTGTAAGTCTGGGTGAAACAGAAGTAACATGCACAGGAAACTTCCCTAATTTTGAAAGTGGCCAGATTCTGAATCTACCTTTTTTTCGCAAAAGTCTATAAAACCAAAAACTGAGCTCTCAATCCCCCACTTTGCGTGTAGATGAAGTCCTGCTCCAAATTATATGTTACTGTCCCTTTGCACCACTGCTGTAAAGAAAATTCCAAGACAACAAAGAGGACCACAGTGATCCTCTTAGTTTGCAAAGGCAAACTAAGGAACTTGGCGCTGCTCTACAATAAATATAAATGCTCCCTAACTCCTCAAGGCCTGATCTACCAAACCGCTTAAATATGCAGCTGACTTTAAGCACGAGTAATCCTTTTGACTTTAAAGAATCAGTCATGTGCTTAAAGTTAAGTATATTGCCCTGCTGTATTGGGACCTAGCCTCCAAAACAAAGTATGGCTGCGATTCAGTGATTAATTACAGCCCACAGATGGACAAGCCAGTTGGGTTAAACAAGAATTGGCCCAACCCTTTGCCCTTCTCCAAAACCGAATCTGAATAAAGGTCAAAAGAGTTTGGTTAAGGATGTACTTGCCAAACTTTCAAACCTTTTCAGGACCATCCACCACTAGTAAAGGCTCTCACATTGTATCCCTCTGGGAGTCCCATAGGCATAGTCGGTTGTAAACTCATTTTCCTATACGGTCAGGCACGCGTGTGGGGGAGAGGAATGAATGACAATGTGGAATGGCCAAAGCTGGTGTCCTGTGACCATGGAGCTTTTAATATGGAGGCACCGGAATCAGGATTAAGAATTGCAGCTGCTAAGATGCTAAACCCCACATACAGCTCCTATGGCTCAGATGTTATCAAGCGTAAAATCTTTTGAATAAAGCCTTACATGGGGGCACCATTGTAAACTGCTTTCTCAGTTAAAGCCTTTACTTACCAGTAAGAAGGAAAAGGTTGTATTTTGCTGTATTATTTTCAGTAATATGCCAAAGGCCACTGAAATCAATCCCCATTAATTTTAAAGGACTTTTCAGAGTAAAAATAATGTCCATTAAAAGCATTATAATGGAACTGCTGCTTAAACTATTCCACTCCTCTACAGATGGAGAGCAACTAGTTGTCTTCAATGATATTTTTTGCTATAGTCTCTGTTTATGTTTGCTTATATCTAATCCAAATATTCTGTCCTTAGTATTTATGTCAATCTCTGACATAGGCATCAAATTCTAATCCCTGCACTGCCACTAACTGGAGCTGTGGCTATGAGAAAGGTCTCATCTCAGTACAGGTGACTGACTAGATTAACTACATACCTTGTTTTAATTCACAACCTGTGGTCACATTCCACTTATGTGTATTTAACAGATACACAAACAAATGTTTAGCTGTCTAAATTCTTTCTCTAGCTACCAGAATAAAGATCCATGATGGAAAAATTCCTCCATACAGAAAAGAGTAGTAGAGATTATGTACCATAGAAACTCAAAAAGACAACAGAATCTTCAATATTTTTTCCTTAAATATTCTTTCTTTTTGATGTTCACTTTCCTGGAAGAAACATATAGAATTTCAACCAAAGCACAAATAACAATAGTGTTTTAAATTTGAATGGCTTCATACAGTTTTTGTTGACTAAGCAAAAAACAACCTAAAAGAAAATTGAAGCCAAATGTTTCCAAGACTGAGCCAACAGTGTATAAGGAACCTCTGTAACGAGCAGCATAACACAAACAATAGTTCCTGACTCCTTGAAAAATCAAACTAGCGGCAACAACATGGGTGGAAACACCATCAACAAAAGAAGACATTATAAGGGAGAAGAAATGGACTAGCAAGAGTAATGGGAAGGTTGGAAGTGAAGAGATTTAAGTGAGAAGAGGAAACAAGGAACTGATGGATTTTTTTCTGCATTTGCTTTAGGAAATGGGTGGGAAAATAAGTTTCCTCCATCAGGTTTACCCTTCCTTATTCACAGCAGGCACGTGGCCCATATGAGGTATTAACTTTGCTTGTAAACTGTTCTGTTTTGCTATTAAGCCATTTTTAGCTGCAATTTGGCCAAGTGATGTGTGTACATCTGACACCCTATAACTCAGCCATGACTTCTACCATGCTATGAAGAAAGCACCACACCTGGATTGGCATCTCCCATGCCAGCATTCAGCCCTCTGAGATTTGCATTGAGTTTAGGGGATTATCACGTTTTAAAATGTAGGCTTTGTAAACATAGAGTAAAAATAGTAATCACTAAAGCAGTATAGTAATGCTTTGTGCAGCTGAAAAACAACACTGGAAATGGTAGGTGGTTTGCCTTTCTCAGGAGCTATTTTTAAGTGTATCTGCTATGTTTTCGGACAGCATTAAAAATTTCAGTCCATGATATTGACTAACAGGCTATAAGCCCTCAGGTTTGAATGAAAAATGTAGCTTATTCTAGTGATTTCTAAGTAAGCTTGAAAGCCACTACAAATAATCACTTAAGTGCTCTTTCTTTGGTGTTCCAGAACTTTGTGTAGCTTACTAGATAGAGACACCTGAATAAAAGTCTGTTGAAGTAAATGACAATATTTCCATTGACTTCAATGGAAGTTGCAACTTGCCCACTGAGCTCTAGCCAGATCTAATTTTAAATGAGTTCAGTTGAAAATCATCAGTCATTCTTCTGAATGCTGTGATGAAAAAGACTTCTTTATTCCTTAGCTCAGACTCATTGGGTTTAAAACCTCTCATGTGGGACTTACCACATCTGACTAGCAAGTATTAAGAGGCCTTTGTTTTTCATTACTTTTGTCCTCTATATTGCACAAAATCAAGATCTTTCTGTTTGGGGATGGGTTGGTTGCAGGGTTTTGTAGCATCAGTACCTTGCTCTGCTTTATTGGCTCCACATTTTTTCATGAGATGCTTTCAGTATGGATACTTGACAGTCAAATCTTTTCTAAATAGTATCAACATTACAATGTATTCTAGTAACACAAAAGACAAAAAAAGAAAAAAAATAGAAAAAAAAAGCTGAAAAACAACTGCTGATTTTTAGTAATATCTGGCATGATATTTTAAGGTAAGCAATAAAAAAACCTGTGTTGTATAAACATATAAAAAAATACAATTCTGAAATCTGTAAGAAAATCTGATTTGGCCAACAGTTTTTACAGAGATTATCTGTTAGTTTTCATTTCTAACAAACCATGATATGAGATCATGCCTCTCTGTCTCATCCATCAGCCAGTTTCAATTTTGATGACAGAAGGAGGAGGAAAAATGTCTCGGAAGACAATAAAAATCTCTCACAAGTCTTACAAATGTTTAAGTTCATGGAAATAGGGGCCAGTTAGCAAAAAGGGACCTAAATTGAAGCCCCACCACAGAAAAGAGTGAAATAATCTATGTGAGGAACCTACAAAGGACAAAGCTGGCTTTTGCTTCCAAGCTATGTTTTGAGAAGCTCACATTATATAGATAAAATGAGCACGCTGTTGAGCAAATATACAAGCTGAGATAAATTTATTTTCCCATGGTGATCACATCACAGTGGATGTAGAGGCTTGGTCATGAAGGCAATGATTTGGGAATGGCCAAGTGGTCTGAAAACACCAATCTCCTGGCAATTCCCATTTCCCTTGAAACGCTGATTTGCAGTTGTTTAGTAAAACTGGAGTGTTTCATAGGCTTTGTTCCTTGGAAGCAAATCTCCCCACACAATGACCTTCAAAGTATATTTTTATACCCCCATGGGCTTTCACATTCAAAACATATTGCAAATATTGCTAGTCAAAAGTGATTTGCAATGGAGCTGAGATGCAGCCTGCCTTCTGCAGCACTTGCTCACCGTAAATAAGTTTGCCCCACAAGTATTTCTGCAAGAGCATATGACTCTACTCCACCAAACCTGTCCCAAAGCCTATATCAAACGCCAGACCATGGCTCAGCTCCACCCTTCTGAAAGAATACTCTTTTACCCAAAGAAAAATGGTTAAAATGAGGAGACCACCAGGTTAATTCCACATGACCAAGGGTCTGTCGCTATTCTCAGTGACTCTGGACAATCCACTTCATTTCCCATGCCCTAGTTTCCTCAGCAATAAGTTGTACCAACCTCCACTGTGGATCAGTACCAGATTTAAAGATGAAGTTCGCTACATGATGTGCAAGCATTACTAGTTGTTATTTTTTAATAGAATATCAAAAGTGGTCTGTAAACCCCAGCAATAGGAAGCACATGGGAGGCTTGAAGAGTAAAATTAGATAAATTGGATCACTTAAGCAATAGACATAGAAAACCTTTCTTTCATTTTTATGTTATACAGAAGGTTCATTATGTGCTGTATCGACAACATAATATTTTTCAGTGTCACCTGTTCATTAAAGAGTCATTTTAAAGGCACTTGATGGGTTCCAGAATCATACAATTCATCTAATAAAAGTATTCTTTAGTTTGTATGTTATATTTCTCTTCCTGCTGGTCTGGTAATCCTTAAATGAAATGTCCCAAAGGTACTGATTCTCATCTCACATCAGTGTATATTAGTAAATGCATTAAAGTTAATAGATTATTGTCCAATTGATGTAAAAAAATCAAGGCTAATGAGGCTACTTGAGTATGCAAGAATTACAGGATCAGAACCTACTGTCATTTAATATTTTGGAAGGTTATGTGCCTTTTCAAGATAGGACATAATTTTCCTTAACATAGCTTTCAATAGAGGTGCATTAGCCTCTAGTGGCAGTAGAGGTGATATATTGTATTGCTAATTTAAAGGATTATGCATGAAAAGTGAATATATTGCAATAATTATGAAGTCTTGTTTGACTTCACTTTTCCACAAGTGTACTTTGTCATGCTTTAAATACTTCACGGATTTGAAAAGCAAAATCAAGATGCTGTAAATTGGGGTGAAATAAAAAGCCTATTAGCACATTCTTAAAGCAGATTTAGGTTTGGAATATTTTCTGTGTGATTGCCATCATTACTGCATTTATATCCTAGCAATGCCTCTACCTATTTGATTGCGAGCATGTGTGAGTTCGTGTGTGCATGAGCGTGCAGAAGGGGTCATGACATTTATTAAAGCAGTCAATAAGGCACGCACAGGACAGGCGTCTAACCCTGGAATATATTTATATTTATACTCATTTCTGATATGGAAACTAAAGAGGAAAAATCAATTGGAATCTAACGTTTCATTGTCCTTCACCTTGACACTTTGGTTTAAAGTAAGCAGTTAAAGAATAAACATTGCTGGGGAGAAATAAATAAATAAATAAATAGATGAAAAAGCCACTCTCTAACATTATTAGGACTTCCAAAGTAAATAAAAAGTGGTAGAGCTGAGAGCAAATTGCTGCAGTGGTGCCAGGGAGAATCCTGATTTTAGCACCGCTGTACCAAATTTGTCATTTAGGAAAGCTCTTGTTCCCTTTATTGAGTTCCACTGTAGTGAACAATTTCTGCCTGCATCCCTCGTGTGTCCTTTTGGTTTATTATCTTTCACTGTGAATTGAGCATCCACAATCAGTTTCACAGGAAGCCTAATTTCACACACTGCTTATACATATGATGAGGACTTCCCTCTCCCTCCCCCCTTTCCCCATCCCTTCTCCCAATGTTCTTATCAAATGAAGAATTGTGGATAAGGGTTAGGTGCAGATAAACATGAGTGTAGCACTTCCAGAAAGGTCATGATCCCCCCATAAGGTGCTTCTTGTTATGCCTGACCTTCAGATTTTCATCATCAGCCCGCCTGACAACTTAATAATGCAGAGGTGCAGGATTCATTTCTCCCCTCTGAGAGAGCCAGTACGGGACGCCCTTTTCCCTGATTATTTCCCTGCACTCCCGGCTGCCCTTTATAAGCCAACCAGAACTCCATCAATCATGCTCTTCTCTCCTTTCCTCCTCAGCCCCCAGTCCTGAAAGCTCTAAAGCTGCAATGTCCCCTTTTGTCTTGCGCTGCTACACAGCTACAACAACAACAGAAACGACTCACCGCCTGAAAACACCCTTAGCAGACAGCAATCCACCTTCCTATTTAAAAGAGAGAATCCTTCGGCTTTCCACCATGCTGATTGTGTTATCTTACAGAATAGCTCTTCATGGACTCTAAGTGTCAAAGGAGGGAAGACATTTAGGCTGAAATTAGAAGTTTTGTTCCCTTTTCTCTCATTTCCCTTTTTATTTTTTTCCCCTTCTTGTTCTTGCACTTCTTTTACTATAGTTCAATAATAATTAAATGAAGAGGGAAAAAAGCCTGTCCAGAATTATTCACTCTCTTTTCTCTGTTCTTTCTAAAGATAAGGCATAAACAAAGACTTGATATATTCAGTGTATTAAGCATGTCAGTTTACTGAAAAGAAGTAATACAGAAAAGTTTGGAAGAAAGTTGTCTTAGGATAGGAGGATAATGATTCAGATCACATTTTAAAGGCTGCAATAAACTCATATTATAAAATATGTATTCACTTCACCCCAGCCTTACTAGTGCTTTTTCAGCCAAAGATTCCTAGAGTGAAAACGGGATGACAACGCACCATGAGCATCTGGTGAGAGCGAAGTACAGTATGTTCCATGACAGAGCAGGGATATGCCAAGGCCATCTCCTATTGCCTAAAGCAGCTGCCATTTGTATCTCCAAGAGGGGAAGTATCCCCTGGTAAGCTACAGCTCAGCTGGGTATGAGAGCTACACCATACCCAGCAAGCAAGCTTAGATCCTACCCTGCCCAGTGGCAGCAGGATGCAAATCTGTGCCCAGCTGGATAGTGAAGTTAATGTGATAGCCCAGCTCACCCGTTAAGTCACTGTGCTGGCTCTGGAAGGATAAATAAATAAATAACAGAACTGCATGAAGCACCGTAAAACCACTCGTTTGCCAAATATCAGCATTGTGGCTGAAATTAAGTTTTCCTCACTCCTCCTGTGCCTGGATGCACTCAGCGCTGGTGCATGAGAAAAACTAAACTCACGGCTGTGGGGTTTTTAAACTGAACCTCCCCATGGAAAGTAAAAACCTGCTTAAAAGCAGAGAAAACAGCCTCAGTTTTATCCAGTCTCCCAAACAGGTATTGTGGGAATCATTGGGAAGCCCCTGAATAATGTTTTACCATCTGAATTATTTCATACATCATAGATTTGGAAAATCCCAACACAGATTTGGAGCCAGTAGTGACATGCGGAATTGCATTTACTGGTTGTGAAAGCTAAATAACTCTTCAGAGCCTTCTTTTTCTTAATAAAAAAAAAAGAAAATTAAGATCTTTCTATGAAGATCTTCTTTCAAACTAATAACATGTCAAAGACTGCAAACTGCCATCTGAAGAGAGCTGGAAAGACTAGCAAATGTTCAGGAGATGCAAGAAAAGGGAGTCTGCCTTATCTCCCATTGAGTCAATTAGTGTTGCTTCTGACTCCAGTATGATTTGGACAAAATCCCAAAGGATCATCTGGTTCGTTTTCAGGCTGTTCTCCTGTTCAGTCAAGGGCTTAAGACAAGTCTGAAGAACATCTTAGAAAGACCAGAAAATGAGTCAAACTTAAAAAGTTGTGGGGAAAAAAGCTTAAGAAACAGATGAAAGAGGGAGGAACGATAGAAAGGATGAGGCACAGTGGAGAAAAGGGAAAAATCATTCTGAGATGCCAGAGAAGAAAAATAGATGAGTGGCAATGATCTATGAGTGGGAGAGAACCTGTTTGAGGGAGAGAGGCAGGTTTGGACAGCAAAGGGAAGCACAAACAAATGAAACAGAAAAACAGGAAGGAAAGCGAAGCAAACTGGTAGATATAGAGGAAAAGCAACAGGAAACCTGCAGTGCCCAGTATCCTTTCTTGACCACTAGATGCAGGAAATCACACTTCAAAAGGACAGCCAAGAGCTGGAGACCTGATAAGAGTGATACAGATGCCATTGCCACCGGATCAAAGTGTTGGAGGGAAGGAGAACATAGAAGGAGGAAAAGCAAAGGATTAAAGTAACAAGAAGTTGATCTTAAACGAGGCTGGAGTCCTTTTTTTTTCTTTCAATTTTCATCCCAAAACATGTCCAGCTTGTTTCTCTAAGCAGGGAGGGGGACTCCCTAGGATATTTCAACCACTCCCAAGTCAAGCTCCATTTAAGCTTCACAACCTACAGCAAATGCAAATGCTCTGCTTGGCACCTCTTCTTCATTTCAGTCTAGATCAGCTGCAGCAGCAGTGCCAGTGGCTGTCCACAGCCCTTTGGCAGGCTTTTCCTAGCTGTCTCTCACCTGGGACCCAGACTGCTCTGCTCCTCTTCAGCCCCAGCCTCAACACCCACAGGGGCATCTTTATATGGTCCCAAGTGAATGAGGTACAGAAGGACACACAGCGTGAAGCTGCTCTTTGGGGTGGAGTTTCCCTCTGTGAAACACTGATTTTGTAAGGAGGAGGGAGATTGTCCCCTCCTGACATTTGCCAAGGGAAAATGAGGAATTGTTTGGATCCTGACCAGAGGGCCATGGCTACATCCAAGCCCTTGCAAATTGACTTGGCAAGAGAGGATTCTCTCGAGGAGTGGGGAAAACCAGAGAGATGTCAGTCAGAGAAGTAAACACCATATGCTTGTCTCACAGCATCTGACAGTAGTGAAGTGGACAGAGCAGAAAGGCTGGCAGATCTGAGAAATAGGGCAGTGTAAATCAAGACACATTCTCCTTTCTCTGCTTCCCAGAGGAGCTCCACAGACATGAGCAGTGTATTCCTCCTAAATCCAGGAGCTCTTCAAAGCCGATTGGTGTTTTCCATACTGATTATTTACGCTAAGCCTTGATTGAATGAACTGTAGGTTACAGAGAGGTGACTTTTTTTGAAATGTATGAGATAAATCCTTCTTGGTCTAGAGGGCAAAGAGTTAGTGAGAGAAAGGACAAGACTACAGAACACTTAATATGGTGTAATTGGTTCTAAATAAGAAGATCTCCAGCTATATATTTTTTTCTTTCCTCAGCACTGAAAATTTTGCAGGCAAAGTTTGCCTAATATCTTCAATTTTCACAGTAAAATGTTGTCATTTGACTCATGTGAGGGTAGTGAAGGTGGAAGGCAACTGTTCTCTGGTGCTACTTTGCTTTATTATTCCACCTATTGCCTCCTTTACTTTAAATTTGTATCAGGGCCACAATTCTCTCCCTAGACTTCTCCAGAAATGCTATTAAACAGTGGAGACAGGCTGCAGAGACGCCAGAGAGACTCCAGTCCATGAGCAAAACTCATTCCTTAAGTCCATCGTGGCATTCAGCCCATCAGGTTGCTATTGTTTTAACGGATGGTTTTAAGCATTCAGAAAACTTTCTGAAAGCCCAGAGAAAAGATGAGAGCTATGGAAATAAACAGCTGAGAAGCCAGCCTGAAGACAAAACAGGTAGGCTGTTGATAAGACAAGTTGGTTGGGAAGTAAAAACCTTGCTAGAAAAAAATATTGCACTTTAGGTCCGAGCAAAAGCTTCTGGAAAGTGTAAAGCTGTATTAACCCAAATATATATTGACAACTACAAGAGGAAATAGCTGAATTAGAAATTTTACAAGTGTAATCTCTGACAGGCTTTACACCAAATATTTACTTCTTTTATTCATCAGGTTAATAAACTCATAACCTTCTCTTGCACTGGTCATTTTCTGATGGGATTCAATTTTCTCCTATCTGGCCGCAACATGCCTAAGTTCTCAAAGCAAGTTTCAAACACAGGTATATCTTCAGAGCTGGCATTCAGCTTGGAGGAGGTGGCTCTGAAGCCACTAGCTCTGAGCCATTTCAGCTCAAAATCAATGGGAGATTTACTCACATCGTGAGCATAAATTTAAGCCATTCAAGACTGTCACTCTGCTCAGCAAACCTTTCTACTCCTCTTGTTAGCTCAACACAGGAGTTTCCTGCCTTTTAGCTTACAATTAGGAAAGTTTTGAGCTTTGTCTGTTCTGTCTCAATTATTAGCTCTAGAAAACTGATATTGAGAGTACAAAATCTCTTTCTTATGATTCTTCCCTTTTGTTAACTCGCACACAGTAATGCACACAGTAAGTCCGACTATTTGAGCAGCTAATATCAGTATGACTTAGAAATTACATTCTAGGACATGGACTGTATTTTTTCTGACTATGCACATTTTCTTGGAGTTTCTAGCTTAAGGAACTATTAAAAATCTCCCAATTCACTGAAAAAAGAGTACAGCAGGAATGCTATCTGTGAGCAGTTGGATAATAAGCAAATACAAAATACATCAAACTGGAGAATCATTAAAGAAAAAAAATCAACTAAATAGTCTGTACACTGATGACTAATATTTTTTTAACCAGGGAAAGTTAATAAAAGGCCATAAAGCAAAAGAAAATTATTGCAAAAAGAATCTGAGCCGTAACCAGTAACACAGAGAAAACTTTGTTTAAATATGTTAAATGTTGCAACGTAATCAAGTTCTTTTGCACTATGTCTAATCCAATGGCTCTTCTTTACTGCATTCTATTTTTGATTTACTATTTTACTGTTAAAAATCACTCCTGGCCAAAGACATATGAGAAATCCATCTTTTTTCATTGTATTACTTTTATATTCTTTTTTAATGATACGATATAAAAATCCTATTCTAATAAAGGACATATATAGCATAAATACCCTAAGACACTTTTATATCAATGGCAAAAATCTGTAGTCGTTTAATACCCTGATATGATGGATAAGAGCTCAAAAATAGCTTCAGAGGAGTAACCTTTGTGCTAAATTAACAAAAATAAATATTAACTTCTGAAAAATGTGATAGAAAATCTTTACTGCAAAACCCCCAAAGTATTCGTTCAGAAAGTTATATCAGTTCCTAACCCAACTCAAATGAAAATGGTCATTTTCATCTGCTAAATATTTTCCTGGGAATAATCATTGTATTTGGTGAAAAGTTGAACAAAAGATCACGTCAGAATGAAGATTTGTGTGCAAAGAACATATCCTACATGAAACTGAAATATCAATTTCCTCAGTGCTTTTCTGCTCTTCCTCTTCAGTACTTCCTAGCAAACTGCACCCAGCTTCCTCATGTCCCAGTTCAGTGATCAATAGCACTGCACAGTCAAAAATAAATGTACCTTTTTTCTGTGGGACTCTTTTATTTCTCTGCCTTTTTTACCAGTATATTCCAAGTTGGGTCCCTTTCAGAAAATAGCACCATATTTTTGTTTAAAAAAGAAAGAAGTAAAATGAGCAGAAAACCACTTTTCTCTGCAGGAATTCACTATTATTTATGCTTTAATATTTCATATTAAAAAGCAGAATATTTTTTCAAACTTCAAATATATTTGCCAATCAGTTTTTAATTGCTTCATTCTGCCACTCCACTGCAAAGTCTTCCTAACACCTCGCAGCGTGATTGTTTCCTGCTAACAGAGACATTTTGCAGACAGATTGAGTGTCAATATTATTAGCAGCAAATTATTCACATTGCGTGAATAGCCTTATAATCCTTATTTAGTGTGAATATTCAGGAACCTATTGTTTTAAAAACGATAACTTTTAATAATCTCTTGTGGTTCTGATGGCATCTTACAGATGTTATCAAGGTTTTTGGGCAACATAGAAATGTTATTCCTCTGATTCAAAGAGTGATAGTGACACCAATACCAAGTTTGTCCCTAAAATGCTGAAGACTGCAGAAAACACGTGTAACAACCTTGTGTCCATACTATCGGACACTAGCACTTTTCTGCTTGTGTGGTACATAGATAAAGGTAGAGAATGTGTAGCTGTATCAACCAGTTTGCTGCTAAAATAGCCTTTCACTGTTTATTTTCCAGCTAAGTCAATTAGGCAAGGTGGTGCATCAACATGCAGTATGTGCTGATTTCAGATATGTTGGCAGGATTTTAAATAAACACCAATGAAAGGAGTATACATCTGTTAAAAAAAAGGCAAGCTTTTAGGGAAATAAATACCAAAGATGGCATGCTATAACCCAAAACCACAGAAATTGGAAGACTGGTTTGTTGTTGTGTTGGTATTTTTTTTCTGCAGATTACTTCATTTCCCAAATAGCACTGCTGTGAGATGGGGTTTGGGTTGTTTTTTTTAACAAACACAAAAATCTAATCTTTCTCAGTTACAATGTTGTCTAGTTTGGATGCATGCATAAATAAATGTTGATCACCTGCTTCAGATCTAACTTTATGTGAAAGAATAAAGAGGTAGTTTTGAGCTATCTAATTAAAACACTGAGACCTGCCCTATTAATTCCAATTTTATGTCAACATGTATGCTACCGTAATTCAAAGAACCTGATTGTTCCAAGCCTGGTGAGGATTCATATAAATTGTGGAGACAGAATCAGCAAGTACTTCTTTGCAAGGACACTCCGTGACAACAAGGCTATGCTCTGCAGGCACATTAGCCCAAAGATGTGTGGACAAAATAGAAGGGGAAAGTGAAGTGTTCAAGGTCAGACAGCAAAATATGACAGGATCAAGGGTAAAACCTAGAGACCTTAATCCCAAGATCAGTGTCCTACCTGCTGTATCTATAAGTCAATAAGTATCCCAGTGTAACACCTAAATACCATTTTTGATGCATTTGGCCCACAAATTGGTGCTCCCTCTCTTGTCTGATTAGTCAAAGCTCCATTTGATGGATTTGTTCCTGTCATGTTACAAAGGGTTAAGAGATGGCACCCACCAGAACAATGGCTTTTATGGACAGCATTTTTCCTCCTCATCCCCCCAGCCTCTGCTTTATTAAACACTTGATCAGTTGGCTTAAAAATTAACCATATGGTGCTGTTTGTAGGGTATAGATTCAAGGTTCAGGAAGGGCATGATCTGTTTAGCCTGTCTGGGCAGATGATTTCAGTGTGAGCATCACAGTCTATTTACTGTCATTAGTGGAACACAAGCAGGAGACTAGGAAACTTTTTAAACCATGAATCTATGAATAAAGAAACTAAATTGCCCTAAGAAATAATCCAATGACAGTAGCATATAGAAAAAGTGTGAGGAACTGTGAATGCATTGAACTGTTTCCAGTGTATTACTATACTTCAGTCCATTTGCCATCACTTATTAATTGTACAGCCACAGGAACTGAGTGAACTACAACATCTGTGAGTCCCCATCATGATTCAGAATATTTGTTTCACCCATGATAATGCCATCTGACTACTTGCTTTATGGAAACATACAGGCAACTGGTTTTTGCTCAGATAAAGTTTTGGGGAATAGATGTTCTGGCCAGGGAAGTGGTTATATTCCCACAAACATAGTTTTGCATGGATTGAATATTTGATGTTCTTTCTTCTGTGGCTCAAAAAAAAGTCATACTTATCTAAACAAGGGGAATTAACACGTGATCTAGGTTACTAATATCTGCCAACTAACAATCTTGAGCATCAAACCCACGGACAGTTTAAAGGACGAAATGGGGCAGTGTACAGTCATGCAAATAATTACTAAAAAAGAATCAATTTTATGAAAAGCTGCACATAAGCAGAAAAAAAGTCACTGTAATATGAATAATTTAAGCAACTTGAATACGTGATATTGAGCTTTCTTTGCAATGTCATCAAAATCATAGAAATGGTAGTCAGAAATAGTCTATACTCTTCTGACTCTGTCACCCATGGGAAGTTATGGTACGTCTAGGTGACCTGTGAGTTTGTCTGTCTCAAAAATGGGTATTTTAAATAATATGAATCTAATCTCAAGGCTGTTCTCAGTCCAGTTAGTGTTTGGGAAATGTTCTCAGATCACTGTGTTATATTAGTTCAAACAATGATGATTATTATCTTTCAGGGATTTTTATCCTCAGTGAAAAGCAAAAAGAATTACTGGCCAATTTTGTCTAGTAAATGCTGAATACTTGGAACACTTCCCGTTCATACTCATTCTGTGGCTTTCCTGTGTCTGACTTATGTTTATCTTCATTAAGTGGAATAATGCAAGTCAAAATAGCTGCAAGTAAACTGTCTGCTGGAGAGGGAACAGTTGTTAGTTCATGGGAAATGGATCGTAAAAAATGTGCTCCTCTGACTTCAGAAAAGAGCTCTAAATTGATCCATTTCCAGTTCAAAACTCCTTAAAGCATACTGAGCAATCTCACCTGATACTTCATCACCTGATGATGGTGATGTCTTTCTAGTTCAGAGGGGATGGATTACTGTGAAAGTTTTTGCCTCTACCAAAGTTCACAGAAAGTCCTAATTCGCATGAGAAAGCAGGGACAACATCTATACTTACTGGAAGCCTGTTCGAATAAGCAATTGTCCTGGGTTCTTTGAACTTTGGAAGAGGTGGAGATGCAGTCATATAGAAGACGAACTACTTCCCTTGAAGGAGTACAGCACATATCTGTGCAGATTGATGGAGTCATAAGTCACTAGAAGCTAACCTGGGTACAGCCTGAGGTAAAGCTGAAAGCTAAAGTCATTCCAGGTGGGCTAGTAGAGGGAAAAAACAAATCCTAGACTTTCACATATGAGGTCGTAACTTCTGTTCCATTGCAGCTCACATATAAATATTTTAGATTTATATTTTGGAAGTTTTAAGCCTCTCTATAAATGCATTTAACTTCAGGTTTTATTTTAAAATGCCTTTCGAGTCAGTGAGATGCCACACTCCCTCAAGGATTTCAGGCAAATCTCTTTTGACCAATCCAAATCCATAAGCCAAACCATATGATTCCAAAATACCTTCAATTGCCTCCTGGATCAGATGTCCACATCTGGAAATGATGGATATTCTCTTCCCAGCTGCAGAATAGGGAAATTCTGCATTAGGCTAAAAACACTGTGTAAATTGCAAGGGAGAAGGGTCAGCTTTCTAAAATTACAGTGGTCAAGGCAAGTCAAGCACTTTAATGGCAGGCTCAGATCCAGGATCAAAATCATTTTACAAATCTTCAAGCAATTCTATCTATAAACATGCAGAACTTTGGTTGGTTTTACGTGAAGATAGCCAACGGGCAACAAATCCTCAAAGGTAAAGACTAATCTCCCTTCACAAGGGACACAAAGCAGGTGCGTTCCGCAAGGATGAAACTGTGCCCCAAATTCTATTGACATAAAGCAGGAGAGAACTTTCTGGTGGGAAATGGTTGTAAATCACAGGAAGATCAATTGAAAAGAACAATTCAAAGCTGAAATTATAGTTTTGAGCTTACCCTGTTGAAATCTGTGTCTAAAATATGCTTAAAATGTCAAGGAATTTGTTGGTCAATTACAATAGGAAAAAGAAAACACTTTAATGAAGAAAATGGGAAGCAACTATGGAATTTATGAGATGCCTGACTGAATTTATATTGACAACTTATGTTATCCAATGCACCCTTTTTCTTAACTTTATGTATAATTATCCATGCTGAGATGTCATCTTCCTTAGTCTAATAAGAATCACTCTCATATTAAGTGATACACAAAGAATTCATTGGAAGGTATGTCACTGCATATCATCATTAGCAATAATAGTAAATTAATAATTAAGATGAAATAAATAGACCATTTGTCTATCTATGCCTCTGAGTCATTACTTCACAAAGTCTTGTCTGGGAAAATCTTGCTACTTCTAAAATGAAGCACCTTGTGTCAGCTTAGGTAGAATGAAAACATTCTCTAGAAGGACCACAATATAGACTGTATAGAGATCTCTTTATGTTACATTTCTGCTTTCAGGTAGTTTGGAAATACATGAAAATGGTGAAGCAAAAGAAAAGAGTATGGTCTGAAGATCTCTGAAATTACAAGATCTCAAAGCCAGGGTGTGCAAATCAAAGTGAATTACTACTAAGCCAAAGAAAACTACACCCAAGTTGGGGATGGATATGACTGCACATTCTTGCCAGATACCCATCTAAAACTCTTGAGTGGGGAGCAAATCTTTCAAGATAGCTTTCTCATAATATTTCTAATAGCTTCTGTTTTTAAAGAGGCTAGAGATAACAGGAAAACAGTACATACCCATGTTATTTTGACTCTTGCATCTAAGTGCTGGCTGGAATACAGAGAACTAATTCCAGAGCTGACGTAAATAAGCTTACTCAAAGACAGTGAGACAACACCAATTTACACAAACCAAGGTTCAAGCCTGGGAAATTTAGATACATGCAGCAGTTTAGATAAAATACATCTAAGCAAATATTTTAGGCATGTATACACATCTATATATAACACTTTCTAAACCACTTTAATCTCAATCTACGTATATGGGCTGCTTAAAAATAAGAGGAATTCGCTCTTGGGAACTGAGCTGGAAGGATGAGAGAAAGTTTAGAAAAGCTCCTACTATGCCTGATTTATTTCCTACCCACAAGTTTAGCCCCAGAGTGTCCAGTGAAAGAGGCTACTCTCCCACTGTCATCACTGGAAGAAGAAAAGAAAAAGTCCTTCTTCCAGGGGGCACTTCAGAGATGCTCTGAGCTGTACACTGGAGGATCTTCATCTCCCATTTTCTGCACAGGGCTCCTTAGGAATGACACTGATATAAGTTAATACTCCTAAATAATCAGTTTCCCTAAAATGAGGCCATTTGGTAGCCCTGGAAAATCAAAACTATATGAAAAAATCAGCTCAAGCATATGATTAAATATTCCAGAATTTTAATTCTGGTTTGAAGAGGAGACATACTTCTACTGCTCTGGTCAAGGAGTAAAGTTGTTTGACTCAATTTCCCACTCTTTAAAAGGAGAATGGGCCTATCTCCCAGAAAAACACAAAAGTTTCATGAGTATTTAAAAAGCACATCAGAGATGGATACTTCAATGTGTTTTACTTGTTCTGGTCCCCCATCTTTCTCAACCTATTCCCCATGCCTCTAGTGGGGTAACATGAAACAAGAGCATTGCAATACTGTGCATTTTTCTTGGCAAAAAAACTAACCACAAAGTCCAAGGTTTGTATTTTTTAAGCAATATTCACACAGGGCTCAAATTATGCGCATAAATATTGCTAATGTATTTGCTATTAGTCTGTGTGACACCTTATTCCTTTAAGTTTGCATCTCTTGGCATGGACTAGGAAAAGTCGCTCCTCTCTGAGAGGGCTAGTTAAGATGTATCTTGCTGTTTCCCGGTATCTTTAGTATGCAGGGAGCGCAGAGATGGAGATAAAAGGAGAAATGTCTATCTTTGAGTCCTCTGCAATACAGAATAAGTTATCAACCTACTAACATGCATGTCTGAATAGACTCCTTTGGCAGGAGGGAGATTTTATCTGTCCTGACATGTGAATTCCTCCCTCATGTCAATCCATGAAGTACTAAAGAATAAACTCTCTAGTAAAATGAATGTGGCATACCACCGGGACTTAGAGAGCATCATATTTTCCCCTAGTTACTTTTTTTTTAATTCTCCAACTGAATCCTTGATATCCATATAAATTAGTCACTCTGAAGAACTACTTGAAAATCCACTGCTTTAATCTCACGCTTGGGGAGGGTGGCTCACTCCACCAAGGCTTGAGAGTTTGTTGTCTATTTTTTCCTCTTCAACTGAGCAATGTGCCCGCACATCCAACCCCCACGCAGAAGTGTTCGAGTAGCATTTGTGCTGGAAGCTTTGCAGCTGTGCAAGTCAAATGAGCAGGCACTACGCTGCCCTCAGATCTGGTAGGCCCCAAGGTACAGATATGAGCAGTCAAAATGTCCTATTTAGCATCATGAAGTGCCCACCCATGCGCGAGGGAAAAGGATGCGATGTTTTGAATGAAGCTGACACAGCTGCAGTTACATTGTAGGGGCATGAGAGGGAAAGTCACATTGGTTTGTTTGCAGATGAATTATCAATGTGGTTTCACAAATATTTGTTTCCATGCTCATCACCAGTACAAGGGCTCTTCATTCACCAGTCTCTACAGCACCTAAAGCAAAGCTGCCTCTCTACTGAAAGGGATCCCTTAGTCTTCACTTATGCAATAATTTGACAATAGTGATGGTATGAGAATAATCACCATTTTTATATAATAAAACATAACTAAAATAGTAAAAAAAGAAACAAGAAAAAGGTAAAATAAAAATTGACCACATATTCATCTTTTGGTTTAAAGTGATCACCCCTAGATATTTGTGATGTACTACACAACAACATATCGGTTTTCCTTGTATTCTGTCAAAGACAAGAAGTTATACACTGATTTGTGGTGTGTCTGAGTTTTTGTGTCTCAGTTTAGGAATTTAAATGCTAAACAATTCTTACTCCTTTTTACTAATATTTATAATCAGGTACACTCCAGTCTCTAATGCTATTCTTCACTTTCCCTTACTTTATTTGCACTGCATACGTTATTTTCACCTGCTCTTTGTGGTCGCTACATCTGATGCCAGTTGCAGTCCACTATACTGCTTGTCTTCTATTCCTTTTCATGTCTGTACATCTACAGCTGGCCTGTCGATTTCAAAACAAACATCAAAACTCAAAGTAAATCCATCAGGTACTTGATGGCCTGAACGTAAACCCATGAAATAGGCTCATGGACAATGACACCCTCTTCCTTTTTGTGAACTTCCAATGGATATTTAGAGATTTGATAGGAACCTACACATTGAACTTATGAACTCCAAGTTTTAAAAAGTACACAGTTGAGGGCTACATAAACAAATATAGCAGCCTAATAATCCTGCAGACAAGGAAGGCAGGAAAAAACAGGAACCAGGTGAAGATACTGGATGCAGATCAGAAGCATATTAGGTTAATGAGAAACAAAGATATTGAAGCGCTGCTATATAACAGGCCAAAGGAGTGCCCTCTAGGTTTTCTGCAACCAGCCTGTGGTTTCTTCTTGTGCTTTTAAATGAGAGACACTCCCTCTTCCTTGAACAGCCTCCAGGGGTGGATGATCCACTGTGTCTATTTGTACTTGAACCAGGGATAGAAGACCCTGGAGAACAATGCTGAGGTTGCCAATGAGTGTGCTACCACCAGCAGCGCATGCTTCTGCCTTTAGCTCTCTACCGAAGGAGTCTGAAGTTTTGCCACAATAATAAATTGATGGCAATGGGTTGTAATGCACCTCATTCGTTGCTTTAAAAGAAATCATTTACACCCAAGGGGACATTTTCAAACTGCTGTTTTCAGGTCTTTTCAGCTAAGCTAAACTAAATCTTTTTCAAAAACTTAGAGATGAGGAAAAAATAAACAAAAGCAAAACCCACTACCCTCTATTGTATGGATCTAAAAGTTTTCCAATAGATTAAGACTATTCATTTTTAATATTGCAAATTCCTCATTTTGAGTGCAAAACTAGGGGAAAAGGGAAGAGAGTCAGGTTTGGAGTTTGGAAAGGTGTTGGTGGGAGTTTCCTTGAACCTGAAAAGTAGGAAAGGAAATAAACATCCGAAGCGCACATCCTTATCCTCTCTTTCCTTTACCCTGAACACCAGCTGGAAAAGTAGAAAGCCTACAAACATATGCAGCATTGAATTAAACGGTACAAATGCAAAAGTAGCCTGTTAAAGGAGAAGAGTCACACACTGGGTTAAATCCAGAGTGGAGAAAGAAAACAGCACTAATCAGCTGTTTCATATCTGTCTCTCTCTAGACACATATGCACATACACACACAAACACAGCAAATGTGCTTCATCCTGCCCGTTTCTATGCAAGAGCGTATCACAGAGTAGGCGATAAATCATCCACTTGGGCATGTGCACACAGAAGCCAGTTTGAAAAATACAAGAAGCAAAGGAATTGCCATATTGAATCAGGCTGTTGGTCCATCAAGTTTGGTATCATGCCTCCAGGGGTGGCAAACCCCTGATACTTCGGAGGAAGGCAACCCTCAAAATCCACAGAGCGCTTAGCTCCGTCCGTAGGTTGGGGAGGGAAAAATATCCATCCTAACCCCTGCAGGCAGTAAATGCGTGTCCTATAGAGCAAGCTTGGATTTTCCCTACGCAGGGCTGCAACTGTAATTGCTAGTTTGAAGCAGGACAGCAGAACAATGTTTGCAAACATTCATTCACATAAAAAGCCGCTAATTCACTTTGACATCATTTGTGACCCTTTTCCAGGAAGGTTCATTGGAGCAAGCAGTTTTGTTTGTGGAAAGCAAAAGTTTGCTAAATACTCTGTAAGTGCTCCTCTGACAGTTTGTTTCAGAAATGACGTACACAAGCTTTTCATTTATCTCTGTGCCTTTCAGTCACCCATACAGGAAACAGAGCTGCATGATGGGCACTCGAGCAGTGAAATGATGGCTTGCAAATGGTGGCTTGCAAATGCTCAAAGATAAAGAAACACACAACAGATAGAAACCAACGTGTGGGATGCAACTTTTGCAAACAAAATACTTTGTCTCCTTGAGGAACAGACTGACATTCCTGGAAAATCATCCAGAGTATTTAACCTGACCTCTTGTATCAGTAAAATTCACAGGCTAGATACACACTTGTGGGCTGAATCCAAAGTTAGCGTAAAGGGAAGAGGTTTTGTCCCCTATTTCTAGATCAATTTAAATATGCTATGTGCCACTGCAGAGTTTAAATATCGAGGAAGAATACTTTGCTATGTCCTTACCTGCCCGCTTCTTGCTCATGTATTTAGCCACTCCTGCTCACAGTGAATTTTCCCATCCCAAACCTCATCTGCAACAGAATTCCCCTGCAAACCCCCAGATCTCTTCCTTTTTATGGCTAAGGAGGTAGCAGGGAACCACAAATGGCTTTCACAACAAATTGGCGTCGTTATCTAGTTTAACAGCACATAAAGCTTACATAGAACTTGTCTTTCTTGTTCTTATTAGAAGTGGGCGTGTGAGGGGCAGGAGGCAGTGCAGATAGAGACACAAAAACAAAGGGTGAGCTCGCAAAAAAAGTTGTGTCTGGGGTCAGAACGATACTGTTACATTTGTATTAGAAAAGAGAAAAAACAGCTACATTAAAAAGACTGTAACTGTCAAAACCTGTCAGCACCAGTAAGCACTGACTCAGACAAAAAGGTTTATCCCAAAACATTTATCTACTTTAACAAGTCATAGATGGTTTTTGTTTATGCACCATAGACTCTCACTGTCCCCAGAACTGCCACCCAGCCACTTGCTTTCATAGCTAGGTTTGCTGATATTTAGTCTAGGCAACCTGTCTGAGGTCCATGCTGGCTTCCAACAGGCTCATGAGCCTCAGGGAGCTATTCAGTCTGCTTGTCTTGAATGGGAAGTTCTGAAGTGCAAGTTAACTGTGTTAAAATGGAATAAAACTTCGGTCAAGTTGGTAACCTTAGGGTATGTAGAAAGAAGGGTATGAGCCTCATCTTGCTTCCCTAACGCCCTCTCAGCCTGCCTTTCTTCTCCCACCTCTTCAGATCAGTCTTGTCAGCACGAACTGAGCAACACAGGGAACAGAACTCGATGCGATGTTCTTCTTTTAAATCAATTCCTATTACATTTACAATTTGTTTTGTAGCTTCTTTAAAAAAAATAAATTAAAAAAAATAGAAAAAGGGAAAAAAAAGTCTCTCCTGTTGTGATTTACCCCCCCCTCCAGTTCCCTACCTCCTCCCTAGGGCCTCAGCTTGTGCCTCTGTGTAAGTCCTGGGGTCCTGAGTGTCAAATGTCAGGCCTTGTACAGAGCTGTCAAAGAGGAGAATAGGCTGAGATGATTGATGACTGCAAAGCCTGAAATCCAAACCTCTGCTGCAAATGCTTCTTTTACAAAAAAGCTGGGGCAACCCACAGTGGCTATATTCAAGGTCAGCTCGCATACCATTACACCCACCGCTTTGGGCTTCTAACAAGCCAACGCATTCATGGAGGATTTCTCATCTCTCTGTCCCTCTGTGCGTGTCTCTCCCTTTCTCCCCTCCCCTTACTCTCCTGGCAACCCCCTGCCAAAATTTTCAAGCACTTAATCCCAATAAAAAAAGGCATGGCCTCTTTTTTTTTATCTTCCCCTCCCCTCCCTTTCCTTCAGGCTGCTTTCGCTACGAGGAGCCACGGGCTGAAGCTTAATGCTGCACAAGTCAGATGACAAGATTATTAATGGGAGCAGGGGAATGTCATATCTGATTTCATGCATATTCATGAACGGAGTCATACAGCTGGGACCATGTGCCATGGAGAGACAGAGCAAGAGAGAAACTTTTACACCCCCTCCTTGCCGTGAAGAATCTGATCCTGGAGATTAAGAGTCCTGCCTTGCAAAATTCAATTGTTCCCTTTATATGTTAATAAAAAAGGGGAACCGTTTGCATGATAATAATGACGTTGTGCCAAGATGGTGTGAATATCTCTTTTTTTCCCCTGTCACTGAAGTAACGGCCCTGAAGCTGATCCTAGCCTGGAGAGCACTTTCTGCAAGGAAAAGAGGACTTACGCTATCACCTAAAACCAAAAGGAATTCCAAAGAGTCCCAACACAGGTTAAAAAAAAGAGATAAGAAAAGAAAGCTTTCCAAATACTCCAGTATTCACACTAGGTGAAAGGGGAGACACTGCGTGTGGGAGAACTTTACTAGGGTTCTGATTTGTACTCAAATAATACCTGTTCAAAAGAGGTGAGACATGAGGGTTAAAGTATTAATAGTATTTTACTCTGTAGCTTTACTCTGCAGCTAGCTCCTTTTGTATTTTTTTCCAATAGTGCCTTACATGGAGAATTTTATTCCCATTTTACACCTGGGTAGATTGAGGCATAAAGTTGTTATAGCTTATTGGCCCCATATCAGCCTTATCAGAAAGCTTCCCATTAACTTAGCAGGATAGGACCTATAGGCACTTCAGCTGAAATCAAGAAGTGAATAACAGAGCAGTAATGCAGCTATACCAGGGAGCTAATTTCATCTTCTGTTCTATGTTGAGAAATAACACATCTTCCTACAGGACAGCAGAACAAATAGAAAAAAGTAGGCACTGTGACACTTGGAACAAGATCTATGGTATTTTTTCCTATTCAAAATCCATCAGTATTATTGCTGAGGTTTTGTGAGAATTAAACTCTGTTATACCTGCCTCTCACACTACTTCTAAGTAAAAGTCTATTTTCCAGGCACTTAAAATATTCCATTCGGCTCTGCAGCAGCATCTATTTGTGAAGAGACACAATCATCCCATTCCTTTGGACAGGTGAAGACCAAAATAAATAACAGAAGCAGCATGTGCAACTGTGAAATCAATTTAGAATTTAATTGCTGAAAACCACCTGACAATAAACTATAACAGTGCATGAAATGGACCTGTAATAGAAGTGGTGGCTATTCCTGGAGTAATTTAGAATTAGTTGTGGGTAAAGCACAAGATTACCGTAGGAGACCAGACTAGATACTGGCCCTAGCAAAAAGACAGATGACTTCTTTGCACCTTTAATTGCTATCATTCAAGGCCAGCAGCATATTCTCTCACGAGGATGCCAAATTGTTCACGTGATCCAAATGCTCTTTGGTACAAGCTGATCTGAGTTGCCCGTAGGGCTATCGCAACAGGCTTCCTGGCACAGAATGACAGAATGGGAATGCCTGGGCAGATTCAGGCTTTATGAGAAACAGTGGGTTTATTCTGGTTTGCGGAAAGGGGATGAAGACAAGGATTATTGCTATTTTTCCTAGAGGGCTCATTTCATGACTGCACACAAATACATTCTCAGCTATTCAACCCTCATTGTGAAGTATATACAGACAGTCCATATCTAGACAGGAGCAGGAAATAAAACCAGAAGTATCTCTAGTAAGAGCAATTGAAAACTTGCTGGGCTGTGGCTCCAGCAGGTATGGTTTAACATGTGTTGGGAAAAGTGGCTGCAGTGTACAATAAATCATGTTTCACAGCAATAGTAGGGCAATATATCTTTACTGGGTAGAGCTGGGACACATGGCAGGAACCTGGCTCCGCCACTGGACTAGGATATGACCTTGAGTGACTCGCTTTACTTCCCCATCCCTCAGTTTCCCCATCTGTAAATGAACAGCAAAAACTACCTTCATTAAGTGCTTTCAAAGCATTTCATAAAAGATATTTCTGTTATCACTATGCAGATGGCTATGACTGTCATAATCAACTATCAGATGATAGTGACAGCCTTAAGGATTCCACTTTAGCCCATACATAGCATACGGTTAAATATCAAACCATGTTTTAATTTCTGTATTTGAGGATGTCACCTCCTATCTCTAGTAATTTCTCAAGTAGTAGTTGATTTAAAGGACTGAAAAAATGTCATTTTTCTCATTCAAACAAGCAAAGCAAAGAAAAAAAGGAGGGGGGTGGGCAAAAAAAAAGGCCCACAACTGATAGAGATTAGAGCAGTAGGAAGAACATGACAGTGATATCAGAACAGAGGAAATAACATGTTAATGACATTCAATATTCTCCCCGTGTCAAGTCATCAGCATTTTTATTGCCACTTTTCCTCCGAATACAGTATCAGAATTTATTGAGACAATCTGTCTCCATCACCTGTGATATAATATATTTTATTCAATAAGATATGAAATAATATTTATCTTTCAACTCCAATGACTAGTTTTAAGGGCAATAACAGCTTTTTACACAACAGTTACAAGTGCGGAGTTTGTAAGTTTTAATGCTAGACCTAAGGGCTACAAAGACTTTCCTACCAGGTAGAGAACAGTGAAACTAGTTTTTTGATTGTATGCCCTTTGCTATGTTTCTCATTCATAAAATAGCTGGTGCCAAAAGACAAAACAAATGGTCCAAATGCAGCTCCTGTGAGCTGGTTGTTAATGGAAACTGAGGCTAGAAGAAGCTGGTCCTTGTCATAAATTCAGAACCTCAGCAGCAGTGCCTGTATTTGATCTCCAAGGGGGAAGAGGACAGCCAAGAAAAACCTCTCCCATTATTGCAGAAGGAAGGCAAGCAGAAGAGAAGCTGGAAGAGTGAGATGAGGAAGGCTGAGGGTTTATCATCTCTGGCATGGAGTGCACGTCTGCAGTTTAGTAGAACCAAGCCAACTTTTCAACTGGCCAGTCTGGGCAGCAATAACAGCACATCTCTGCATATGTACATGTCATATGCCTGCTTATGAAAATGTTTAGGGTTTTGTGCTCACTGAGGCAGCTGCATTTTGCAGCTGTGGAGTACAGGGCTGTTTCCTCTGATTTTAGGGTGATACCATGGAAGGGAACCCTGGCTGCATTTGCCAGCCCCCCCACACCAGCTTCCCTTAGGGTTTTCTATGCCAGCAGTTTGGCTGCTCTGTTTTGATTCTCAGTCAGGTTAAGGTCCCTCACAACCACACTGACATTCACACTATCCTTTAAGTAGCTGTAATTCACTCCACAGCCAGCCCTAAGCAGCCTGTAAAAATCAGTGATTGGCTTCAAAACAACTTTCTTCATGTACTTGGGATATTGTCAATCTGGGGCACACACCTTTAAAAAGACAGAAGAGAAAGGGGAGAAGAACCAGAAATGCCTCATTGGTTTGGATTTGGATTTTTGTTTGTTTTTCGGGAGGGGGGGGGGATGTTTTGGGATAGGGAAAAAAGCAGTAACACAAGAAAAATAGATGGAAACCACTTTGAAATATAGCCACAGCTGCTCCTGTTCTTGCTCTCCTCCTTTCCCTCAATCACTCTACAAGAAAAGGCTGTGTACTTCCAATCATTTCCTGCCTGCAGCATCCTGATAAAGGCAGGCTTCCTGCCATTTGCCCAGCAAGCTGGCACTCTGTCCTGTGCTTGTTCCCCTTGACACATCCTAAGGCCTTCAATCAACCAGCTCTGCAGATCTCTTAGCTGTGATCTGAGACACCAGATGCAATCAAGAATGAGAAGTTGCTATGCTTATGCCTACACAGCATCCCAGGCAGCAGTGCCATTCCCTAAAACCAGATAATCCCCTCCCAGCCCAGCTTGCCTGCCCTCTTTTTGAAGCAGGTCCAGCTTAGCTGACTGGCTCCAAGCTGCTTTCAGCAGGTTGCTTGCTCTGCCTAGGCAGCCCTAGCTCTTTCTTCTTAAGTGGCATTCCTGTTGCTTAAAGAAAAGAAAAATCACTTGGCCAAAAGTGAGACCCATTACTTCATTACAAGCCAGAGCTTTGGAAAGGTGTTGAAGATCTCTCCGATTCACTTTGTGCATCTACTAGCTCATCAGGGACAGCCTAGCACATGGAGCAACAGCCACAACAACATCTCGTAAAGTTCAGATTCTCGAAAGCTGGTGTTGGAGGAGCAATGAACACATCAGCAGAGAGCAGGGAGTAACATGACAGTGTCAGGGTAGGAAAGCAGTCAGGTTTTTATAGCCCAAGGGACACACAAGAAAAGTGAGGAGACACTAGGAGTTGTGCATATACCTCTGGAAACCTAGAAATGCTGATCTGTCCTCTGCTAATAGTACTACTCAAAAAAACCTCATCTCCTCATGTTTGAATAAGTGATTCCATCACAGTTCAGTGGCTGTGGTGGAAATTTGACTAACCATGGTACCCCCTCCACCTGGCATCACCAGCCACCCTTGTACCAAAGCAACAGGTACGAGCAGGCCACATCTGCTTGGCAACAGGCAAATGTCATTTTCAAGCACATCATGTTAAGCCTTCGTCCCTGTGGTCACATCCATCTAAACCTCCTGCCAGTTTATTCCCTTTAACTAATCCCCTATTACACAGCCAATGGCAAATATAAACCTTGTTTTTGAAGTTGCCTTTCACGGGCTAATGGAAAGGACATCGCCGCAGTCGGTATTGGAGCCTGCTCCCCAGCCACCCTGGTCAAGCAAACCCTGGCTTCCTGCAGATCACAATGTTTTGACCTTTTTAACACTACTTTGCCTGTATCCTACCATCTGCTCCCACCCAGGTATGCAGCAGTGAGGACCTGGTGAAGGGGCAAACATAGGCTCCTACCTTCTTGGGGCTCTGTGCACCCTGGTGCCTTCTATGCATGCACCACCAAGGAGACGTGGGCTGATGCTGTCAGAGAAACCTCTCCAGTGCACATTAAGGTGTGCTGTGTCTCCCTCGCACACATGCACACTCCTCCTCTCTCCCCAGCAGTGTGGCTCCTCGCCAGCATATTGCACTGCCTCCGGGTATCTCACACTCCCTTGCTTGGCTGACTCTTTACTCACCTGACCCCACTGTATCTTTCCGATTTCATTCCTGCCTTCCCTTTAGGCACAAAACTTGTCGTTATTACATTTTCCACTCCCCACTGGGCCATTGTTTTGCCTTCCTAATGATTCAGGATACTTTCAAGTAATTTGGGGTGTTTAATTTGAATCTTTCTTTTCTTCTTCCTCACTTCAGAGGAAGTAGGTATGTATGCAGAGGAAAGGAAGAAGCTGTTTCTCTCTCTGCACATTGACAGCCTTGCACGTGTGTGTGCATGTCATGCATCTTCTAGATAGTGATTGATATTAGTACTCTATATGCGTATACATATACATAATCTGATCACTGCAAAGCTCTAACCACTCCCTTCTGTGGCACTGAGACATGTTGACCTCCCATTGCTTCCTATTCATTTGACACCAGGGTGTCTAGTTTTATCCAAATGAGCAGGCTGAATGAAGTTCTTGGCACAATTTTTTCACTTCAGAATGGAAGACAAAGAGGTCTTTCGAGACTGACTTGCAGAAGGAGCTTCCTTTACCTTTGCTCCCTCCCTCACACACCTCAGACAGCAGGCAGCCTGGGCAAATCAAACAGGGTAGTCTTGGGAGGTAGAAAACAATATCTGCTACAGTTATTTGGCATCCGATCTGATTTACTCTGCACAGGTTATCACAGTCCCAGCTCATATAAGAAATCTGGTGTGAGCAGTATGGGCTGGATTTGGCCCATCATATTTATTCCAACAGAAGTACCCAGAGTTTTATAGGGCTTCAAATATTGCAAAACATTAAAAGTAAAGCAAACAGGTGGCCTTTTATTAAAAAAAAAAAGAATATAAATAACTGCAGCTTTACAGGCACATAATATCAGACAATGTACATAGGAAATATAAACTGTGCATGGGGAGGAGGCAAGCAAACACCCATCAAATTTTCATTTACAACATAAGCTCCCGGTCTCATGCCTGATACATGAAGTTGGATCATTTTTTCCCAATAGGGTCTTGAGAAGAGCTTGTTCTGTCCCTAGTTGCCCGTCCTTCTGGGCACAGTGGAAGCCCTGAATCTGATTTTGGATGCGACTGTCATGTTCTGGTGTCTTCCCCATGTACCCTCATCTTAAGGAACTGAAGATCTTCAAGGGCAAGACAGCTTTACTGGCTGACATTAAAAAAATACTACCAGATGCCTCATGTATATCAGGGCATTTCAAAGTCCTATTAAAACTTCACAATCTTGGGTGCCAAGTAAGAAAAGCCTGAACAACACATCCAGAGACTAGCTTGGAGCAAACCTGTCTACCTTGTGTGCATCAGAAACTGCAGTGATGCCACCACGTGCAGACATTAAAATTCTCCTGATGCTTAATTTCCTGTTCTCTTTCTCTTGGAAGCCTATAACACCTTTCAGGTAGACCTATGGCAGGCAAGGGTGGAAATGGGTGAGGTTACAGACCCCTGCCAGTGCCAACTGGCACAGGGGCACCAGGAACGCTTTAAATTTGCTAATCCCTTTTCAAAAGATGCAAATTGCCAAGGCAGTTCTAATGCCAACTTGGCTGCTTCTCTTCAACCAAAGAATTTAATACAGCAGAGGTCCCCCGAGAAGGAAAAATAGATTAACCCCCCCCCCCAAACTTTGGTAGTTGGTTTTACATACTGTGAGCCTCAGGCTGCTACTTGAATTTCACTTCAATCGTTTACTGCAAAGTATCAGCTATTTTTTTTCCTATCCGCCTGGTTACTCTTTAAAGGAGAAAATTTCATTAACAAACCATGGATATAAAATATGAAATCAGAGATCAGCTACTGCAGAGGAGAAGCCAAACATCACTAAAAAGGATTAGTTTCTTTCACTGTCTAGAAATTTCTCATGGAAGACCTTGGCTGCCCTTTTGATATTAAAACTTCCTAACAAGTATTACACAGGAGTTTTAAATTAGAACTTGCTGTCCTGTTGCTTTTCCTCTTCTGCTACCAGTCCTCTCCT